>JAASGX010001076.1:0-10001 GCA_023334415.1 Phytopythium chamaehyphon | reverse complement strand
TCGTTGATGTACTTCTTGGCGAAGATGACGTGGCCGGGGGCGACGTCGCCCTTCTTGTGCTCGGCGTCGCGCGGGATCTCCCACAGCGACAGACGCGTGTTGGTGCCGCCGCAGTCGCCGGAGAGCACGAGGTCGCTGCATTGACAAACGTGAAACCGTCACTTTGCTAGTCGCGAGATGGACACTCAGGGGCGGCCTCTGACGTACGCAGTGGCCATGTTGGCTGGCAGCTTGGGATTTCTTGGTGAGGCTTGGGCTCGAGGACGCGAATTGCGGAATGACACCGGACTCGGCCCGCTTGAGCTCACACTCGAGCTCGCAGCGAGCGCTGCGTGGCGCGTGGCGCGCACCTGCGGCGCTGGATTCCAGGGCGATGCGCAGGCCAACAGCTACGCGGTAAAAAAGGAACGGCACGTAACTTCAAGCGTAACCATAGTAACCCGCTCTGCTTGGTGCGCAGAGACCTGCGTGCGCCTCGGCTATGCAAAGCTGAGGTTGCGGACGACGCCGTCATCTCGCCGAATGCTTGGACTCGCGCTTCGCGTTGTTGTCGCTCAGTTGATTTCTGCAGCCCAGAGAAGCGGCAGGAGCCTTGGGAGCTCCTCCCATCGGAGCAGCGACGCGAGGTGCTTCAGTTTTGAAGTGCACGATCACGGCACCCAAGGGCTGAAGCGCAATGCGGACGCGCATCAATCAAGTCCGTCGTGATCGGTGCTTCACGGACGCAAAGACGTGTCTGCCCGACTTCAGAATCGCTCGCAGTTCTTCAAGTTGCGCTCTCTGCTCTGCTTGGGGAAGCTTGAGGGCGGGATCGGTTTGACAGCAATTCGAAGACCTCGGGTCAGGCATCGGCGAAGATGCAGCCGATGTCCACTCGACAGTGCTGACATGGTTGATGCAGTGTGAAACCTATGACGGATTCGCCCTCCTCTCGCTCTTGATCTACTTGCACTAGGGGCCTGGCGCAAAAGTACGCAGCCACATGTATCAAGCGGGTGCTGCATGTGATGTGCGACACGCGACTCCATTAGCAGCTTCGTGGGTTGCGGGCATCAACATGGAGAATCAAAGGTTGGCGCAGTAGTGACTAACTTCAGAATTGATTAGCTTTGTTATCAGTTGTTCGATAACCTAGACTGGTGGGTCCTGCGCTGGAGATACGAAAACTCGGCGGACGCCACTACCAGATCGGGTTCCACTAGTACCTTCAGGCGCGTGCCTAACCTCCGACTGCCGCCCCGCAGACGGCTTGAACATTGACGTCTTAGGCTCGTGTATGGCGCTCTTCCCGCTTCGAGGGTTGCTCCTGTCGGCCATTCGAGCCGAGCGCACAACACCAAAGCTTGCTAGCCAGTAGCAGAGAAGGAGCGCGCCGTTCGACGCGACATCAGCAGCGATCTTGCCATCAAGGACAAGGCGCGTTGAGTCGGCGTAGTTCTCTTCCGATGCTGTGTATGTCGCCGCTCCCATTCCACTGTAGTGAGTCGCGCAAACCGCAAGACCCATGACTAGTGCGCTTCCGAGTCGCAAAGCCTCGCTGTCGGGCATGAAGGTTAGCTGCGGAGAAAGAAGAATGGTTAGCGACTCAGCATTATTGTTTGGGAAAGTGGCAAACCCACCGCGCGAAAAAGGATCCAAAATGCAGCGTTGGCCGTGACAAAGGCAATGATAACGGAGGCAGCAACAATGCCCATGTCGAAATTCGTGTCCGCATTTGTGCGCTGGGCCATCATACCGAGGTAATGCATACCCAGGACTCCAAGAGCCGCAAAGGCTCCGCCGAGCATAATGATCCAAAGCCGAGAGAACAGCGCCAGGAGCTTCAAAGAGGCCGAAGAGATCAGCTGCTTGCGAGTGAACACGTTTCAACAAGTCGTACACTATCTCACCTTAATGCGACGAGTAACGGCGCTCTTATTGACCACGACATTCATCTTGACGTTCTTGAGTTTCGCTGCCTACACACGCGGATAGCTTAGAGACCTTCATGTTATACCGCATCGGTAATCTCAGCTAATTAACTTACAAGCATTTGCTTGCGCCGTTCAGCTTCAATTTCGAGAAAGAACGGGTCCGATGATGCGATTTTGAGACCGACAAGTACCCCAGCGACCGCGAACATGAACGAAAGTGCTGTCAATCCGAGCTCAAAGTCGATCTGGAGCTGAACGCCGTTCTCTAATCTCAATTCAAGGGCCGTCATGCCCGTGAAGTGCATACACCAAATCCCGCAGCCACCCAGTGCCAGTGACGAAAGCAAAAGCAACAAGCGTTTAAAGCTTGGCTCTTCAACACGGCGCCATTGTTCCATCAACTGGATCGCTGTCAGTAAGAGTAAGGCATCATTCAGTTTCTCGAAGTTGGAACCATCATTGAGTACAGCATGATCTATCCACGCACTGCAGTAGCTGCCCGTTACTGATATCAGGTACGACAGCACAATGCGTGTACCCGTCCAGTGCTGCAGGATAGTTGCCCCCATTGCAGCGGAGATTCTTGTCGAAGTGATACCGCTGAATGTAGAGCACAATCACCCCAGCAATACGCAAGACCGTGCCAGTACAAAACGTTGACCAACCAGAAAGATCACCTATCTTTGATCACGACGCCCAAAATAACTCTGTCCATGTAGTTTAGCATTCGTCCCATTCGATTTCAGGTTTGCTATAACTGTAGCAATGAGAAGTCATAAATGAAGCTTGAGGGCGAGTTATTGAATTATATGGACTCAGCTCAGGCATTAGTGCTTGGTTCTTGAGCATCCGTAGATATGGCGATCCTGTGAACAGCAGTGGTTGGCCCAGACCGACTATCGATCGCTATAATTGCCTTGTCCGATGACTTTTTCAGAAGCATACTCCCCGACGTTTTCAGCGTTGGTGCTTTGGACTCGGGCCTGGTACCTTTGCTGGCATTGTGCTGACTGGATTGCCGATCCATGAGCCGGACAGAGCGCGCAACACTGGCACTCGTGAGCCAATAACTGACTAGTAGTGCGGCATTAGACGCAATCTCCGCCGAGCTCTTTCCTGATTTAAGAATTCTTGTCGTGTCGGTGTAGTCTTCGTCTGATACGGTGTACGTTGCCGCGCACATTCCACTATAGTGAGTTGCACACACGGCCACGCCCATAATGAGCGCGCTTCCGAGTCGCAATGCTTCACTATTCGGCATAAAGGTGAGCTGCAATATCTTTAGTCTAACAAATCGAGAGGAAAATAACAGAAATAGTGGTGCTTACGATGCGAAACAGGATCCAGAACGCCGCACTGGCTGCAACGAAGGCAATCATGACCGATAGTCCAACAAATAGAGAGTGGAAGACCATGACTGCATTGGTGCGTTGGGCCAACATGCCGATGTAGTGCATACCAAGCACTCCGATTGCTGTGAATGCGCCGCCGATGAGAATGAACCATGGCCGAGAGAAAAGCGCAGCAAGCTGACAAGTTAATCATACAAAGAGACGTGAGTACTGATGAGGGTTTCCACCTTTTTGACGGTCCAAATTCACCACCTTGATTCGTCGATTAACTGCAGTTTTGTTTACAACAACATTCATCTTGACGTTCTTCAAGCTAGAACTCTGCAGAGCAGATTCGATGCATCAGACTTTGCCAATACGACAATGCGCAATATCTAATACTTACAAGCATGAGTTTTCGTCGCTCGGCTTGGATCTCCAGAAAGAATGGGTCCGACGACGCAATTTTGAGACCAACAAGCACACCCATCGTTGCAAATGTGAAGGATAGCACAGTCAGACCTAGCTCAAAGTCGATTTGAAGCCGGGTGCCATCATTCAGGTCGAGTTCAAGCGCGTTCATGCCTGTGAAGTGCATGCACCAGATTCCACAGCCACCGAGAGCGAACGCCGAGAGCATCAGGAGAGCGCGCTTGTACTGGGGCTCCTCAATGCGGCGCCATTGTTCCATTAGCTGAATCGCTGGGTCACTTTGTTAGTAGGATATTCCTTTTGATTTGAGATTTGCGCGTTCACTCACTGCAGTAGCTATCCGTGACAGAGATGCAATACGACAGCACAATACGCGCTCCATTCCAGTGCTGCGATATCTCGTGCTCTGACGCTAACATGACAAAACCTTTGCGACCTCTGTTTGTAGTCGTCGACCGGCTCAAAAAAAACTATTTGAGGACTGCAATGTCGCCGTCGAATGTTGACAGTGTTTAGCGAGTCATCCCTTGTCTCTATTTCAAGCGTTCACTCCGATTCCAGTCGAAGACGGGTCCAATTCTAGTTTAACTTAAACTGTCTAGTGGTCGTTTCATGTGATGCTAAATTGCAACACTTGTGTCTCTGGAGATGCAGCTGCAACGAAGACCTTTTTGACTTCGCCATATATCTTCGCCCCCGATCTGCTGTCCACCGATTTGGTCTCTGACACGCTGAGCCGGCAAATTGTCTGCGCATTGACATTGGGCCCTCTCTAGCACTCCTCCCCCCTCCCGGTGTGTACTTGGTGACCCTTGGATTCCGACATGAACCGGAAAACATCAAATGTTGTGAGCCAGCAACAAACGAACAAGGCGCTATTGGAAGCCACTTCCGCCGAACTCTTGCCACAGAGGAGATATCGAGTACTGCCGATGTAGTTTTCATCCGATTCCGAGTAAGTCGCCGCTCCCATTCCTGTATAATGTGTCGCGCAAACCACCACACCCATGCTGAGCGCGCTTCCAAATCGAAGAGGCTCATTATCCGGCATAAACGTGAGCTGTTTTGAGATTAAAAACAATCAGAAGGCCTTCGGTTGCACACACGGACATCGATTGCGTACGGCACGAAAGAGAATCCAAAATGCGACAGTGGCTGTGACGAAGGCTATCAAGACTGAGGCTGCAACGTTAATGTTGAAGTGCACGTCTGCATTTGCCCGCTAGGCATACATACCCGAGTAGTGCATGACTAGGACGCCTAGCGATGCAAATCCACCGCCAACCATTATGCACCACAGTCGTGAAAAGAGTGCAGCCAGCTGAAAGAAAGCACACATTCATCAGAGATCACAAGCGAAAGCAAAATGGATGTGCGTGCATTTGATTCGCCGATTGACCTCGTTTTTGTTGGCAACGACTCGCATTTTAACATTTCTTAGATTGGAAGCCTGGATGTTGAGAAAAACAGCTCGAGTGAGAATGACATGACTTGCGTAAGGACTTCATCAACTCTCTCACAAGCATGTTTTGACGGTGCTGAGCCTCCATCTCCCAAAAGAATGGGTCGATCGAAGCAATCTTTAGTTCAATGAACACCCCAACAACAGCAAAAGCGAGTGAGAGTGCCGTAAAGCTTAACTCGTAATCGATTTCCACTTCGATTCCAATATCAAATTGAAGCGACAATGCCGTCATCCCTGTGAAGTGCATGCACCAAATAGCACACCCTCCAAGCGAGACGGATGACAGCAGAAGAAATAAGCGCTTGTGTCGCAGTTCTTCAACGCACCGCCACTCCTCCATAAGCTGGATAGCTTCCGTGTTGCTCGTGGTCAACATATCATTTGCGTTTTTGACAAGATGCATCAAACTTGTACGTACAACAATAGCTTCCCGTGACTGAGATCAAATAAGATCAAATAAGATAGGACAATCCGAGAACCAGTCCAGTGTTGCGAGACCATGCTCGTGGCTTCGGCCAAATCTCTAGACATTTCGTCGATTCTTGGTGACGCGGACCTTTCCTTCAAGCTAAAGAAACTCGTTGTGTGGTGGCGAACAAACTCGTGATCAAAGGCTACAAACACGACCACCCAGATTATGGCTATTCTCAGAGCCAAACTATTTGCGAACAAGCAGCCTGAACAAACAACGCTACAAAACTCTGCTGTGACTTTACATCACCATTCTCGTTCTCGGTTTTTACGAGCGGGATATTTTCCTGGCAAGATAGAGTCTAGAGCCTTGTCAACCTCGCGGTCGCACTGTCTTGGGATTGAGCCAACAGTGTTTGGAAGTGGCTTTCTTTGTCTTGTAATCACAGCGGGGATATTCTCTGCGCGCTGTGGGGTTCTGTTTCCGCCAGTATCACTGATTCCTAATGCGGCAACTTTTACAGTGGACGAAATCGCTCGATTCTCGCCAGACGTGACGCTCCAGCTGACCGCCCAGAAACAGAATAAAAGAGCTAGTGTGGATGATATGTGTGCTGTTTGGACACCGTCAAAAAGGACGATGTTTGCCATTGCTTCTGTCCTGTCGACGTACTTGTAGCTGGCTGCACTCATCCCCACATAATGCGTTCCGCAAACAGCGATCCCCATGATAAGTGCGCTTGCAACTCGGAGAGCCTCTAGCTTGGCGAAAAACGTCGACTAGAAGTGATTCAATGTCCACGTGTTAATAAAAAGTGGCAACCTCTTTGCTAGCAAGCTTACCAGGCGAAAGACTATCCAGAAAGCAGCCGAAGCTGTTATAAGCGCGGTGAGGGCTGACAAACCAACCAACGGGATTGACATCGCCATGCATGCGTGTGAACGTTGCGCCCACATGCCGACGTAGTGCATCACTAGGACACCGGCAGCTGTGAATATTTCACCCAACACGATTCGCGCCGGTCGAGAGAAAAGTGCAATCAGTTTGATCCTTCGGACCGAGTCTGTGCGATTCACCGCATCAACTATCCTACATTTTGCCATGCCTGCAATCTTCCAAAGCGTTGTATTAGCTCAGAAACGCAAAACACAATCAGATATCAAACGATGAAGACCATACCAAGATGTTGCGCCGTTTGTCAGCCTCGACTTCGAGGAAGAACGGGTCTTTGGACGCGATATTCAAACCGATGAACGCGCCGACGATGGCAGCCGCGAGAGAAAGCACTGTGAGCCCCACGTCAAAGTTGGTTGCGAGCACGGAACCGTCGCCCAGCGTCAACTCTAACGCGTTCATTCCCGCAAAGTGCATGCTCCAGATGCCGCAGCCGCCGAGTGCGATTGACGCAAGGACTCGCAGCAGCATCTTCCTCCTGAGGTCAACGGTGTTGCGCCACTTCTCCATGAGCTGGATGGCTGGCGTGTACGAAATGCATGTCAGTATCATCACCTCTGGAAGACCCAGGTGCAAGTCCTGGTCTAACGTACTGCACTGACTGCCAGTGACGGCGATGAGGTACGAGAGGAGGATCTTCCACGCGATCCACCGCAGCGCGACCGGCTCGCCGCCTTCGCACTCCATCTCCGGTGCGGTGTCGTCTCGAAAGTGAGCTCGGCGTTCGCTGTCGGAACGGGACTGTTGCGTGCCAGGAATACACTTCAACTTGGATGGCTACATTCCAAAGCGGTTTCGAGCCGCTCACTGTGGTGTCACTGTGGTACCGACAGATCGTTGGAGAGACCATGGCGCCCCGCCTGCCGCTGCTGCTGTGGATACTCTCAGCGCTGCTGCTGCCGCCGCCCGGGCGCGCGCTGGTGACGCGCTTCTCCCACCGCTTCCGCCTCGAGCCAAGCGCGCGCAACCGGTCGGCGGCGGAGGGCGCGGTGCCCGCCGGCGGCTACAACGGGGGCGCGCTGGCGGCGCTCTCTCGCTGGAACACCTTCTCGCTCGTGTCCGAGTTCGGGCTCGAGCGCGGCGCGCGCATGACCGTCGAGCTCTCGCGCGTCGCAGCCGGCGCGGCCGACGCACGCACGCCCGTAGTGCTCGCGCTGCTGGACGACGACCAGTGGCGCGTGTTCGCGCTGCTGCGGCTGCGAGAGATGCCGCTGCGCTCGCCCGCCGTGCTCTGCCACTACCCGTCCAGCGCGCGCTTCGCGGTCACGCCCGAGGCCTTCGACGGCGCCTGGAAGCGCAGGTTCGACGTCACCAAGGCCAGCAGGTACACGCTGCAGGCACTCGTGTGCGGCGACGCGACCGTCGAGATCGAGGTGGGTGCGCCGGCACTGCGGACGGAGCGCCGATGGGCTTGCTGACAGGATGCGGAGAGCAGGGGACGGTGACCATGGTCAACGTTGGGTACGACGACAAGCTGTCCGAGTACCTCGCGGTCGAGGATCTCGGGCTCATTCCGCTGTACCAAGGTTCGAAAACCCCTGCCTTTGCGACTCTACCTACTGCGACTGACGTGGTGCTGGCGAAACAGCGCTGATCGTGCTCTACTCCATCGCGACGCTGCTTTGGATCGTTGAGTGCTACCAGCACCGCCGCAATGCACCGGTAAGGTACACGTCATAAGAGACTTCGATGGCGTTGAAAATACCAACCTCGCGCCTGATCAACAGAAAATCTGCTACGCGCTTCAAATCGCCCTTCACATCAAGACTGTGTCCGTAACGCTGCAGCTCTGGTTCCTGCGCGAGTTGAGTGTCTCGGGGAAGCACGAGCCTTTCCTGGACACGGCGCAAAAACTGGCGGACAGCACGTCAAATGGATCGCTGCTAGGTGTTGCCCTTGTAGGGGCATTGGGATGGTCGCTAACGCGAGAGGCTCTGTCTGTTCGTGAGCGCCGCATGCTTGGACTGGTCTTCACCGTGTTTGCGGCAATTGTACTGTCCAAGTCTCTGTGCTATGACGAAGACAGCGACGCATGCCGAGCACTCATGCTGGTTGAGTATATCATCCAGTCGATCTTAATGTTGACAGTCGTGATCGCCCTCAACTTCACGGTCGCTCAGCTGCGTCTTACGTTGACTGAGGCAAGATGGAATAATTTTGCGACCCCGCTCACCTATATGAAGCTGAACCAGTTCCTGTGAGTTTTATTTTATCAAGATCTGGCTGAGAGATGATTGTGCTGTTGACTGTTTGTTTCGTATTCAGGTCATTTCGGAACCTCTTCTTGGTTTACTTGCTTTTCCCAACTGCTTTTCTCATCCTTAATGTTCGTGGAATGCGATTTTAGCTGCTTTCCCGCAACCTAACTAACTTGTTATCGCAGCTTGTTGTTGTCACGCCACCCGGACTATGGCGACACGATTGGGTCAATTCTCTCATCAGTGAAGCCGCGACATTGTTCATGTACGTGCAAATTGCTCGCGTTGTGCGTCCACTTGACCCATACATTTACACGCGAGTACGTTCTGTCAAAGTCAAATCCACTTGACTTGTTTTGGTTGAAAAAGACACTGTACCCAGAATTCTCATAATGTGCTTCGTAGGTCGCAAGAGGAACTGATATGCGATCGAGTCGGGAGCAGCGCTCACCCCAGCGTGGGCCATCTCCCATCTTTGCAGCCCCTCCACTGTCTCCAACAATTGTTTCACCAACAGCTCTCGATACGACAGTGAATTCTCCTCTAGGATCCACGATCGAGCTGAACGAACAAATACTCGAACGTTTCCCAACTTCTCCGCGATCTAATTTCTCCCCGCGGCGTACGTCTCGTTCGTCCTCTGCTGAATCGCATTCTGATTCTTCAGCGGGATCGTCTTCGTCATCTGTATCACTGGCTGGAGACGATCTAACCGGGCCGCCTGAATTGGCGCCCTCGCCAACTCGATCGAGGTCTCCGTCGCCAACCCGATCCCTTCGCTCGTAATGATTGCAACTTGGGAGGGAAAAAAACACGGTGTATTCAATCATTCATACTCTAACACCGTTCGGAATCTATGAACTCCTTCCTCTACTCGCGTCGAAGCGACTGCGTGGAACTTCCGTAGCTACTGTAGCTTCCCAATGCCTTCAAGAAGTTCGACAGACCGGCACTAATATTGCCAAAGAAAGTAATCGACACGCCAGCATGACCATTTCCGCCATCACCGTAGACATTGTTGTTCGCGCTGGTTGCTCCGTAAGCTGTGGTACCACTTACAACGCTCACGCCGCCATCGACCGATACGCCCGCGTCCACACCAGCAGAGAGGTCACCGTCGACAGACACACCCGCGCCCACACCAGCATCAACGCTCACGCCGCCGTCAACACCGCCCTCGACAACAGCTCCTCCGTCGACTTCAGCGCCGCCATCGACCGATACGCCCGCGTCCACACCAGCAGAGAGGTCACCGTCGACAGACACACCCGCGCCCACACCAGCATCAACGCTCAC
>JAASGX010001075.1:0-10020 GCA_023334415.1 Phytopythium chamaehyphon | reverse complement strand
CCCTGTATCAAGATACGCCGTCTGCAAGTCTGGTAATAGCAAGCAAATAGTCTTCATTCACCGCACGCGATGGAATAATGCTGGCTTGTCAGATCCCACAGGAAGCACGAGAAATCATCTTGTCCTTTTGCGTCAAGATCACGCTCCGGATGATACATAAGATTCTGCTGTGGAGTGCATTGGATATACTTCGTGTGGATATTTCTCCTGTTGTATCCCGTGATGATCTTTCGCGACGCAGAGATGAAAGTGCGGTCTGGATACCCGCCATACAGTCGTCTTCGCTCTAATCGAGATGCCGTGCAAGCCTGTCGAGAGGCGATCTCGAGCGTGTACGTGTCCTCTTCATACGAATCCCATGGATGAGAGTGGTGCCGGGCGCTCGTGCCGCTTTTAGAGGCAGGTCGAAGCGTAGGACCCGACTGCGGTGTCTCAATCGTGTCCGCCATGACATTGTGGCGCAACGGTCTGCCATTGCGAGCGTCTGGCGTTGCCAGCGGCTTCAACTTGAAGTCGTCCAGGCACAGACACGAGGGAGCGAGGAAGAATGACCGCTTGGAATGCTGCTCGCAGTCAACGCGCGCACGCAGCCACCAAAAAAATGAAGGGCGCCCGACGCCAGTCGTCCAGCATGAGCCGCCCGCAGCGAGCCTCGCCTCAGGTGCTGTAGATGGCTTCATTTTTTCATGCTTTTTTGCGGATTTTGAGGGTGGAACATCACATCCCTCGGCGCGGTGATGTCATCGGCGGTCTCGTCACGGTTCGTTTTCGAGTCGTGCAACGTGGCGGGTCGATTCGAATCATGGGTTGACGGGGGGATTTTGTACGGTGCACTGCAACTCGATCAGGGGCGGCCACGCGCTGGGCGGACCTTCAATGATGCACTCGATTTTTTCTGATCCGCAGCCGAGCCTTCATAGGAAAGAGCAGTGTCACACTTGCACGAGCAGTTTTTTTTTCAGGTTGTTTTTCGACCGAAACGGGAGTCGAGCTTTTGCAAATGCTCGAACGGATGCTCTTTACACGTGAATGCTTGCAGAATGCTCGCGAACGAACGCGAGCGGTGCGTGAATGCTTGCTGTGGATGTGGATGAAAATGCGGGTGTAGCACGCTCGTTGGTCTGTTGTTTGCGCCACCTGCAGCCATCACCGAGCTTTTGAGCCGCGTTTCCTCTTCACGTGACACGGTTTGTCCGACATCGAGCAAAAGGGTATCCATTCCCTCCAAGAGGCGCCTGCGCCTCACTTCAACTGCTCATACTTTAAGCGAGTGAAAAAAAAACTCTATGCCCACCGAGCAGTGTCAACAAGCAATCGAAAGCGTGTTTTTACGACGCATCCCCCGCCAAGCGGCCCAGTGGACCTCTCGCTCGTCGCTCATCCCTCTCGTCGCCGGCGACGCCTCTGGGCCGATCTTTACCGCGTTGTGCCTCACATCAAAAAAAAAGCGTCTCGATGGAGACTGTCGGTATCCACGCGCTGGGGGGACGCGCTGCATATACCTCCTGCATTTTTGATGCGGGTCAAACCAACAACAAAAAAATACTTGGTGTCTGGTATGAAAAGGTAAACAAGCTTTTGCTTGGCAAGCTGCCTGCGCTGCCCCGAGATGAGGAGGGAGGGAGATGCACGAGGGTAGCCATGTGGGCCATCCCCGCCGCCAGGTCTCTGCCGCTTTTACACTTCAAGTTTGTATGCCAGCCGGCTGGAGGGTGGAAGATCCGTACTGTACGGTACAGCCGGGCGTAGTTTTCCGTCCGATGCCAAAATTTCTAGCAGACGGGCGAGGAGTGGAATGACGGCGCTTTGACTTCGAATTTGTATGCTTCGGCCCCGAATGAAGGTGCATCTAGAACACTAAGCCTGCGTCAAGCGGTTTCATTGGCGGAATGGCAGCCAATCAGAGACGCCCACGGCGGCATCGCAGCCAGTCGCCGGCTGCGCAACCTAAACATTGAGGGCGGGGCGTCGCCCCCACGCGCGGGCGCGGACATGTCCCATTTCACTGTGGTTGGGTATGGCACCCGAGCGCGCGATCCGACTCGCCGAGGGGAGGTTAGGTGTACGACCTCCGTCCTCTGCCCACTCCCCCTGGTCTGGCCTCTCGCTCGCGCTCTCTTGGCGTTTGTATGTGTTGAAGATGGGCAGCCAGCGCTGCCCACAAGGTATACGCTGCTGACACCGCATAACGCCTCGCTCGCCAGCCGCCTTGAACATGGGTTGGGTCATTCAGGAACTCGCCAGCCGAGGCGCAAGTCGACCGCTGCTGTAGCCGCCGCTGCCTCTTTGCCATACAAACGCCAAGTGAGTTCGATCAACCCTCCACACCCGCCTGTCTCCCTCTTCCATGATGCTCAAGGCCGCCGACGCCTCCGCCGCCCGCCGCCCGCGCGCGCAGAGCCTGCAGGCGCCGCCGCAAACGCACGCGCACGCGCAAACCGCCGCGCTGGGTTCGCCGGCCGCGTGCGGCGTGGCGCGCGAGTGCTGCTCGTCCGGCAGCTTTGTGAGCAAGCTGTACCGCATGGTGGACTCGGAGCCGTCGTCGATCGTGTCGTGGATCCGTGGCGGGTCGGCGTTCTGCATCGTGGACCCCAAGATGCTGGCCGAGCACTGCCTGCCCAAGTACTTCCGCCACCGGCGCTTCTCGAGCCTCATCCGGCAGCTCAACTTCTACAGCTTCTACCGCGTGCAGGAGGGCCAGCTCACCATCTACCAGCACTCGTTCTTCCGCAAGGGCCGCCCCGACCTGCTCGTGCACATCAAGCGCCGCGGCGCCGGCAAGGCCAAGGACCCCTGGTTCGACCCCCTCGCCTCGAGCCCCAAGATGGACGCCGCCGCCGCGCCCTGCTACTCGCCCATGGCCAAGCCGCTGTCGATCGAGAACATGTCGCCCGCGCTCAAGCCCGGGCTCGCGCCGAGTCTCGCGCCGCCCGCCGTCGACCTCGGCGCGCCCGCGCAGCTAGAGAGCAAGCGCTGGGAGATCAAGCGCGAGGACGACCTCGCCTACCCACTGGCCTCGGCCGTCCAGATGAAGCACGAGCTCTTCTTCGGCGACGTGAGCCCCATGGTGCGCCCGTCGGTGCCGTCGCCGCTGGATCTCGACATCCAGGACTTCCTCACCGACGAGTGCGCCATCAACCCCAGCGGCGCCATGGACGCCGCCTGCGGCATGGACCCGCGCTGCGCGCTCGTCTCGCGCGACCTCATGGCGCTCGCGCCCGCGCCCACGTTGCTGTCGCAGGACGACGAGGGCGACCGCGCGTTCGAGGACGAGCTGCTGCTGGACCTGGCCACGGTCGAGCCCGAGGCCTGGGAGGTGCCGCTCTCGCCGCTCAACGAGGCCGAGGAGGTGTCCTGGGGCGACCTGTGCTTCTAGGCGACCGACCCTCCTCGAGGCGCTATTTAATCGGCCGGCGCAAAGGTCTCGACCAGTTTTGAATGTGTAGGATCGCACGTAAGTAAGAAGTAAGTTAGGAGTAAGAGCAGACAGATAGCAGCAGCATGCGCGTTTGTATAGTAGAGCTAGCAACACGACGAAAGTCCACGCACTCGAGCCTCCATGCCTTCGTTCGTCCGCCGGATGCGCTGCACCGCTGCATGAGATGCGGCGCGCTTCAACGTGCACCTGCGGCCGCACAGCCGCGCGCCGCCCGTGCCACTCCCAGGCTCAGGCCGCAGCGCCACGCGCCCAGCAGCGTCATCAAGATCGTCCTCACGACCAGCGCAAGCCTTGACGTCGCATCGGAGACCGTCGTGGCTGCTCTGCTCTCCCTCGGCTCACGAGCGCCTCGTGATGCGACCGACGAGACTCGCCCAAGGACGAGCCGGGCTATCTCTGTCGGTGGTGGCAAAACGGCCGCGCCATGAGCGGCATCACGCGACTGCCGTTCCGCCGCGGCGCTCGCCCTCCGCCTGCGTCTGCTGCGTCCTCGGCGGCTCGAAATGCCGCGAGGCGCGTGCAGGTTGGGGCCGCCCGCGTCGCGAGCTTCTTCCGGCGGCGGGAGGCGCAGCGGGAGGCCGAGCGATCGCTGGTCTCGGCCAGCGGGCCTCGGCCGATCGCGCGGCTGCTCTCTATCGCGCTGGCGGCCGCAGCCAAGCGCGCCAGGGGCCTCCGAGCGCCATGGAGAGCCCGAGCGGCCCCCGCGTGGAAGCGGAGGCTCGAGGCCGCGTTCACGGTCTTCACGCGCGCCGCGAGCGCGAGAGGCATCCTCGGACTCGCCAAGGCCGCGTACAGGAAGCTCGTGGGCCCAACGGCGGCCGAGAAGCGGGAGCTCGAGGTCATCACGGCCCGAGAGCGGCAGAAGTCCTCTCGGCGACTCGTTTGGCTGGGCATCGCGCTCTCGAGAATCCTTGCGCTCCGACGTAAAGCGAGACGCCGACGTCGGGTCAAGGAGGAGGCGAGAGAGCTCGCTGGCGAGTGGCTTCGCGACGGGCTGGCTCGAGCGGAGAGCTCCTTAGCACGAACATGGCGGTCCGTGTGCGCGAGCCGCATCCAGGGCTGCTGGAGGAAAGTCCACGCGGCAAACAAGGACGACAAACGGCGCGTGCTTGACCTACTCGTCCACATGACAGCGCATCTGGAGCACAAAGCGAGGGTTGAGCAGCGATGTGAGGCTACTCGTCTGCAGCTGAGCTCGTCCACGGCTTCGAGCGTCATCCACGGGGCAGCAACTCGCCTGGCAGCCAGATTGGTGCAGCGAGTGTGGCGTGGGTATCGAGCTCGCAAGCGCGTGTTCTTGATGTGCGAGTGGCGTCGCAAGAAGGCGATGCGCGAGCGGGTCCGGGCTAGAGCTCGAATAGCCAAAGAAGCGCTGCTGTCACCTTCGGAGGAGGAGATGGAGCGGCGGAAGCTGCTCAAGGCCCGTGCTGCTGCCAGGAAGCAGAAAACTCCGCTCATCCTTCCCGACGGCTACCAGCAAGCGCAGCGAGAGGCTGCGTTGGCGGCCTCCGAGCACCGCGAGCGCTCCAACAAACTCGCGCCAATCGAGTTCGCGTCGACGCCGCCTCGGGTGACGTCGCTCACTCGAGCCAAGACACAGCGCATGCCATTCACCAAGTTTGAGCGCATCCGCGAGAAGCAGGCTCGCGTCAATATGGACAATGTGTGGGTCGCCATTCCGGTTGCGCACGACCCGGTTGATAAGAATGCCGCGGATGAGGCGAAAGGCAGGAGGAAGAGGAACAGGTTTGTCGAGACGCGCTACGACTGGGTTCCTGCAACGCTGCTGGGCACAGGTGCGGATAAGTTGAATGAAGACAATGCCGAGGACTAGAGCATTGAACTCGAATGCCGATTGCGGTGCTAGCACAGCTAATGGGCAGCAATAGCTTTCGTGGCGTTCATCATCAGCTTCGGCCGCCATGACAAGTTGAAGCGCGCACCAAATTCCGTAATTTTGCAAAATACGCATTTCGCCGCCGTAACCGAGCAACCGCGAAGGCCATGAGCCACCGGCTGGCGAGCGACGACGACAGCGACGCGTCCGAGTCCGCGGGGTCGCGCGGGGCGTTCCTGCTGCACGACCTGGTGGAGCGCGGGGACCTGGCGCGTCTGCTGGCGCTGCTGCCGCCGAAATCGGCTCCCCAGAGCGCCCAGGAGACCACGGAGACCACGGAGACCTCGGAGGCCTTGGAGACCACGGAGGCCGCCGACTCGGGCGAGTCGCGGCTCGCCGTCATGCGCGCCGAGAGCTGCCTACTGGAGAAGGACGACACGGGCTGCCTGCCCGTGCACGTGGCCGTCGTCCACCGGCAGCTCGCGGCCGCGCGCCACCTGCTGCGCTACTCGGAACCGCTGGCCGGCGCCATGCTGCGCATCAAGTGCGGCGAGTTCGCCACGCCCTTCGCGCACCTCGTGCTGCGCGCGGGCGCGCTCAACCGCGAGTTCTGCGACGCGGTGCTCGCCGAGCTTTGCGGCGACCGCGAGCGGACCCGGCGGTCCGACGACTTCCGCGCGCTGCTGCTCGACAGGCTCACGGCCAGGGACGAGGACGGCAACACCGTGCTGCACCTGTGCGCCGCCAACGACCTGCTCGAGAGCTTGCAGCTCATCGCCGCCTTCGTCGAGCAAGAGACTGGCGAGGGCGGCAAGCAAGCACTGCGCTCGCTGCTGGAAAAGGGCAACAAGGTCGGCTTCCGACCGCTCCACATGGCCATGAAGCTCGGGAGTGAGCGTGTGGCCGCCGCGCTCATCGACGCGTACAAGGTCAACGTCAACTCGCGTTCGTCGCTGCAGCAGACGCCCGCTCACATTGCTGCGCTCGCGGGCTTTCAGGCCGGCGTTGCGATTATCGTCAAGTCCGGGCGAGCAGACTTGAGCATCACAGATCTGTGGGGACACACGGCCGCTGAGACCGCCGCCAAATGCAAGTTTGCTGGGGTCGAGGCAGTGCTTCTTGGCGCAAACACAGAAGCGCATGAAGCGGATCCTCCCACGCATGAGACTCGCTTCCTGTTCCATGACGAGTCGTTCGAGCACCTCCCGATGTCGAGGCATCAGCGCGGAGGTCCCGAGTTGCCGGCTGAAAACCCTGAGCGGGTAGCGACGCTGATCGACGAGCGCTATGGCATCCTGCGCTCTCGGGAATTCCAAGGAAAGCACGTTGTTTGGGACTCGGCTGTCGAGCGCGCCGACATTGCCGATGTGCTGCGCGTACACGAGTTCAACTACGTTGACAAGCTCCGCCAGCGCTGCGACGAGCTGAGAGCTGCTGTCGCGAGCGACGGAGCGGGTGGCGACGAGGCCGAGTCTAGCGCTACGCTGTCGTGGGACTACGACACTGCACTGTCGCTTCGGTCATACGATGCAGCGTTCCGCGCTGCAGGTGCGGTCTGCAAAGCCGTTGACGAGGTCATCGATGGCTCGAGCACCAATGCGTTCTGCATCGTTCGGCCTCCTGGGCATCACGCGGGACCTGTGGGCAAGGTTGTGTGCGACAACGACCCCGAAGGCAGTCTGGGTTTTTGCCTGCTCAACAATGTGGCAGTCGGTGCGGCGTACGCACGTGCACACTATAAGCGCCGCGGCATTCACAAGATTGCGATCTTGGACATGGATGTCCACCACGGCAACGGCACGGAGGAGATCGTGCGGCAGCTGGTGCCGACCACACGCACATGCACGTACGAGACGCCGTACGGAACTGGTACACAAGTCGTGCACGCTTACAAGCCGTGGCGCGATGAGCACGACGCGGAAAACGTGTTCTTCTGCTCGGTTCACGGCTACGGACACAAGGAGGAGGAAGGCGTCCAGCATGACGCATGGTTTTATCCGGGCTCGGGCGAGTCGGGCACCGACGCCAGCACTCCACTCATTTTCAACGTCGGGCTTGGCGTCAACCACGATGGCGGCAGCGCAAGTGCATCGGTGTCTCGTCTCAAGTGGCGCAGCGCACTCCGCGACCAGGTGCTCCCGAAGCTCCGCGCGTTCTCCCCGGACCTGATCTTCCTGTCGTCCGGCTTCGATGCGCACAAGAAGGAGCGTGTCAATTGGGGGTACGTGTCGCTGCTCGAACAGGACTACGAGTGGCTCGTGCAGCACGTCAAGCGCATTGCCAACTCGTGCTGCGACGGCCGGCTCATCTCGGTGCTGGAGGGCGGCTACAACTACTACGGGCGCTTCGTGTCTCCACTCGCCCGCAGCGTCGCTGCCCACGCGCGCGCACTCGTGAGCCCCGCCCGAGACGAGTGGGACGAGGAGGACGTTGCCAAGGAGGCTGCCCACGAGCGCTCGATCCTCGACAACTACCTGAACGCCGCTGCAGCGCGAGCTTCCGGTGCCGAGGGCGTGGTGGTGCAGGTTCCTGTCGTCAAGAAGCGCAAGCCGGCGGCGGCGCAGCAAGAGGGCGAGTCTGAGCCGCGCGCTCGCAGCAAACGCAGCCGCAGGGCCGTGGACTACGTGGCGCTCGCCAAGGAGCTGGCGGCCGAGCAGACCAAGCAGAGTGACAGCAAGTAGAGCGCGTTGAAGTCACAATGGCACAATGCCAGTACCGTGGAAAAGGAGTGGTCAGGTGTTCACAACGTCACGACAGCCGAAAGAGTTCGGACCAGGTGTCACGCTTGACAAGGGTCCAGCATTACCAGCGTTGCTGCTCGTCTAGAACGCGCCCATACCACTGCCTGGCATCCCTCCACTTCGGCTCACAGACGCTGCACTCGCCATGACTCGGACCTCGTGGGCGTCGCTGGCCGCCGTGTGCGCCTCGCTGGCGCTGCCCCAGGCCCTCGCGGCCACCGAAAAGCTCGTGACGGCGTGCTCCGCCAGCCTCTCGGATGCGTCGGCGCCTGTGCGCTCGCCACTGGCCGCGCAGCTCGGAGACGATGCCACGGACCAGCTCGTGGCCTTCCTGACCGAGTCGCCCGTGGGCGAGTTCCTGCTCTCAAGCGAGGGCAGCACGTGCATCGCCAACATGAACGGCACCATGCTGGGCGAGGCGCTCGTCGAGGGGTTCGCCTCAGGCTCCTGCGCCTCGGCGCTCGACGTCTTGGACATCCCGTTCGTGCAGGCGGCGCTCGGCAACCTCACGGACAGCTCGAACTCGGCCTCTTCCGACGGACTCAGCGCCTTCGTGCGCTACATCCCCAACATCCCCAGCTCCGAGATCGAGACCTTCTGCTCGCTCTACGTCGACGATGTCGTCACCTGCCTGCGCTCCCAGGTGCTGCCGTCGCTGACCACGCTGCGCGCCAAGTACTCGGACGGCTGCTGCGATGCCTGGGACGACGCCTCGGTCGCTGACTACGGCTACACGGTGTCGGGCAAGATCATCAAGATCTCGCAGCTCCTGGGAGACGTTATGTGCGCTACGCAGACGCCGACCGTCGACAGCGACGCGTCCGGCTCGAGCCAACGCTGTGGCGTCACCTTCCTCGATGCGTGGGTTCCTACAACGACCATCAACGTTACTGTCGTCAACTCGGACTCGGACTCGGACAGCGACAGCGATAGTGGAAGCGACGATGGCAACACGACGCGGATCGAGATCATCACGACGGCCGAGCTGCTCGCGACGTCACTCGCCACGAATCTCCAGATCCCAACCGACGAGATGTGTCTTGCAGCTGAGGGCGAGGCTTACGACGACACGCAGGGGAACGCGGTCGCCGCTGCCACGACCACCTACACCGAGTCGGGTTGCGTCGTTGCACTAGACCGATTCGCCACGTGGGTGTCCAAGCTCCCGCTCGTGACCTCGTCTTCATTATCAAGCTCTGGCTCCAGCTCCCTGTCGTCGATCCTGGAGACGGCCTTTACCTCGGACGGCGACTGTGCCGATGGAAGCACCTTCCTCTCGGCCATCAGCTCGTATCTCCCGTCGGGGGTCGCAGACGCAGCCAGTACAGCTATGGCTAGTGCTTGTGTCCACATTCCGACCGTGTACGCTGACGCTTGCACGTACTCGCGCACTGCAACGCTTATCGACTGGGACTATGAGCCTGCGCGTGCCAGTCAGGGGGGCTCCGAATCCGAAGAGGAGGCTGCGTCGGACATCAACTCGATCGCGACGGTCGCACCAAACGTGTCATCGGATTCAACAACATATAGATCAGCAACCGTCAAGACGGTGGCTGTCGCTGCCGCGGCCACCGTGGTGCTCGTTGTAGCCTAACATTGCCGTTTCGTTGTGGTGCACGTGGACGTGGATGACACTATGAACTTGATTGTCACTTTCTTTCACTCGCAATCGGCTTCTGGGTTTTGGTTCATGTTCGCCGATCCAGGACCAAGATGTGATTTTCCTTAGACCGCTCTGCACCTTCATGGAGAGGAGTCTTGATGTGTCCGCATTCAAAAACCAATCTTCACTTCTCAATTGAGCCTGCCAAGACCAAGCAAAACTTCCCCGAAGCAAGCTCTCGATGGTTTTCACACCTCATGACAACGTGGAGGCCGTGCAGCTGATCACGCGGCGCATCGACTCGGTGGGCGAGCGCGGCAAGCCGCTGGCCTTCGGGCTCTCGTGGTACTACCTGCGGCTCATCCTGCTCACGGGCATCGGCTGGGCCATGGACTCGATG
>JAASGX010001074.1:0-10047 GCA_023334415.1 Phytopythium chamaehyphon | reverse complement strand
TTGGGAGCCACCGAGGCGTTGGACTGCGAATTTTGGGACAAGCGCTGTCACACTGTGCATCGGTTTGGAGAGGGTTGCGCCAGCCGAAGGCTCCAAACCGATCCTTTCTAGGTGGACATTTGCACTTGCGGTTTGTATGCAAGCGCAAGGATCCGGACCTCCTCCGATCGCCAAGGAGAGGAGGTGGGAGCTCATCATGGAGCGTCATTACGCCGTGCAGTGGCGACAATCATCAAGCTGAGTTTGTTCACGCTCGCTGTTGGCATATTGGCCACACTGTCAATTCAGAAAGCTTGTACTTGTTACCATTAGGAGCCGACCGATAAGCGGACGTCGGTGGGCGTCACCATGTCGTGGAGCTGCGCCAACTGCTGCTCGTCGACTCGCATGGCGTTCGGGAACGGGTCTCTCAAGCAGGAACCACACAGTGTCGAGTAGAAGAAGCGGACGCGGTAGGCGAGGTACCAGGCCACCTTGGCGCCGTAGAGCAGTGAGGACGCGTACAGCACGAAGGCGCAGCTGTTGGCGGCCGTGCAAAGCTCCTCGTCACACGTCGCAGGCGAGCACCGGAACGCCCAGCTCTGGCCCAGCGCGAGCCACGTGTAGAAGACGGCCGAGCCCGCGAGCAGCCCCATGGAGGCCCAGTTGAGCCTTACGTGCAGGTAGAGCCACTGTCGCAGCAGCACCGGCAGGCAGGCCGGGAACAGCGCGAGCCCGCCCAGCACGACGAGGAAGCCCGCGAGCGGCTGCTGGCACGGCCGCGAGTGGTACAGCCCTCCGACGACCCAGCAGACGATCACCATATTGCCCGCCACGAAGCTATAGAAGTGGTCAACGTAGTGTCGCGAATGGGTCGTGTGCAGGGCGAGCACCTGCTGCTTGCGACGAACCTGGAGCGCCCGGGCCACTCGCTCCCGCTGCTCCCTGCCCCACGGCCCCATCTTCCCCTCAACATTCTTACAGTCGTCTCCACTGTCGTCGCAGCTCGACGAGCTGCTTCCTCCATCATCTTCCATTGCTGTAGCCACCGCAACAAAGGGAGCCATTTGGAACGCCGCCAAGTTGAAGTGAAGGTTCGAAAATAGCCTCACTGATAGGCACTATTCCGATTTAGTGCATCCTCACCACAATCGTTTATAAAGGTAATAGGAACACAAGGGTTATTCAGTTTCATCATAGTGTCGAGCTGCCTGGCCAAGCGTCCATTTACCTGGGGGAAACCGAGCAGCGCCTGTCTCGCCGATCTCCTTCCTCCGCCTGCCGCCGCGTGCCGCGCTCACCCTGGCCCCTTAGCGCGCCTCCCTGCTGTCCCAGCGCGTTCCCAAGTATCTCAACTACCCACCGCTCGATTCCGGTCGAAATCCGACGCCTGCAGCCGCCATGATGAAGAAGAGCACGGTCAAGAACCGCGCGCCGGCGCCGATCCAGATCACGGCCGAGCAGATCCTGCTGGAGGCCAACCAGCGCAAGGAGGAGGTCGCCCAGGCGCCCAGGAGGCGCATCGCGGACGCCGAGGAGCTGAACGAGTACCGCATGGGCAAGCGAAAGAACTTTGAGGACGAGCTGCGCCGGCAGCGGCACCACATGGGCACGTGGATGAAGTACGCGCAGTGGGAGGAGTCGCAGGAGGAGTTCAAGCGCGCACGCTCCATCTTCGAGCGCGCCGTCGACGTCGACTACAAGACGCCCACGGTCTGGCTCAAGTACGCCGAGATGGAGATGCGCCACAAGTTCGTCAACCACGCGCGTAACGTATGGGACCGCGCCGTGACGCTGCTGCCCCGCGTCGCACAGTTCTGGTACAAGTACGCATTCATGGAGGAGATGGTCGGCAACCTCAACGGCGCCAGGCGCGTCTTTGAGCGGTGGATGGAGTGGCAGCCAGATGACCAGGCGTGGTACTCGTACATCAAGCTCGAGCTGCGCGCGGGCGAGGTAGAGCGCGCGCGACAGCTCTACGAGCGCTACATCAGCTCCCACCCGACCGAGAAGGCCTACATCAAGTACGCTCGCTGGGAAGAGAAGCAGCAGCACCAGCTCCCGCGCGCGCGAAGGGTCTACGAGCGCGCGCTTGAAGAGCTTCGTGACGACGAGCGCACCGAAGAGGTATACGTTGCGTTCGCGCAATTTGAAGAGCGCTGCAGAGAGACAGAGCGAGCGCGAGCAATTTACACATTTGCGCTCGACAAGCTCCCTGACAAGAGCAAGGCACCGCAGCTGTACTCATCGTTCATTTCCTTCGAGAAGCAGCACGGCGACAAGGCACGCATTGAACACGTCGTGATTGCAAAGCGGCGCGTTGTCTACGAGCAACAGATTGCTGCGAATGCTCTTGACTACGACTCTTGGCTCGAGTACATCAAACTTGAGGAGAACGAGGCAGTAACATCGCAGTCATACGGGCTTGCGCGGGACGTGTACGAGCGTGCAATTGCCAATGTACCGCCAATTCCAGAGAAAAAGTACTGGCGCCGCTACATTTACCTGTGGATCAAGTATGCTTTGTTCGAGGAGCTTCTGGCAGCTGATGAAGGCGATGGCGCGTCCGCAGATCGTTGCAACCAAGTGTACAAGACTTGTTTGTCCGTTATCCCTCATGAAAAGTTCACGTTTGCCAAGATCTGGGTGCTGTATGCAAAGTTCCTGATTCGACAGCGTGATATCGCAGCTGCTCGCAAGGTACTCGGCGAGAGCATTGGGCGATGCTCAAAGAAAAAGCTCTTCCGCAGCTACATTGAGCTAGAGCTCATGATGGGTGAGATCGACCGGTGCCGCAAGATCTACACACAATTCCTGCTCTTTGAAGGCCAGAACTGCGAGGTGTGGCAACAATACGCTATCCTTGAGCGGCAAGTTGGCGAGACTGAGCGAGCCCGTGGCATCTATGAGCTTGCCATAAAACAGCCCGTTCTGGATATGCCGGAGGTGATTTGGAAAGCGTACATCGACTTTGAGATCGAAAACGGCGAGCTGGAAAACACGCGTACATTGTATGAGCGCCTGCTTGAGCGCACGAAGCATGTCAAGGTGTGGAGTAGCTTTGCGCAGTTTGAGGCGACTTCAGCGGATGATGTTGAAGCAGCACGCGAAGTGTTTGAACGCGCGCTGCGACATTTGCAGGCAGGTAGTGACGATGATGAAGATGCATCTAGCCGGAGGGAAGACCGCGTGCAGTGTCTGGAATCGTGGCTGGATTTGGAGAAGACCCACGGCGACGAAAAGAGCATCGCCAAGGTGCAGCGTATGATGCCTCGCAAGGTTACCAAGCAGCGCATGGCGTACGCTCAAGACGGGGTGCGTAATGACAGTATTGTTAGGTTATCGTCAACTAGGATGCTAACAATATGTGTGCTGTATACAGACAGAGCTGGGGCTCGAAGAATACACAGACTACGTCTTCCCAGACGACGAGAAGGCCCAATCGAACCTCAAGCTGCTGCAGGCAGCGCAGCTTTGGAAGCAAAAGAAGCGTGCACGAGAAGAGACTCAAACGGAAGATGGAAACGGGGGCGAGTAGCTGTGCTCGAAAGGTTTGCACTCTCAAATGTAAAGGCAGGATTTCGCATCGCACTTGCGCTTGTCACAACTACTTCTATTCATCCTTTGCACCAACGGCAAGTAGACTAAGTCACCATGGTCACCTCACGAAAACCCGATTAGCGTGTTATCTGCTGTTTTGAAAAATGTGAAGGCATCAACGCGCCTTGAGCGTCGCGGACGCGCCACATGCTATGATCATTACTCGCCATGAAAGACTCCATTCTGGATTGAATGAGGATGTACTTTGGTATTAGTTATAGCTAAGCTTTCTGTCGCTACCTAGCTATAAGGCAAATGCACGCTACAGACGGGTGGCTTGTTGTTGTCCAAACAGCATGGTAGCCCTGCAGCTCGGAGATCTTTTCAGGTGTCTACTCAACGACCGCGTTAGGACGAGTGCAAATTGTTCAGGGTGCCACAAGCGACTGAAGCAAGCTCGACTGCTGACCAAGGTCAAGCGTAAAGAGGGTGAAAAGGATATCCGAGCTAAGCGGTTCCCGACGCGAAAGGAAGCCACGGAGATCATGGCCATGAGCAACATGTCGAGCAAAAAGCTCGCGAAGCAGAAGCTTGTGCTAAAGCGCACAAGGAACGTCTTGCGCTGTTCTACCAGTGGATGCAAGGCAACTCTCTGGGATCGCGATGTCAACGCTGCCACGAACATTCTGGAGCTGCTGCGAAGCGGCTTTGCAGGCAAGCACGGAGCCTCTCGGCTTCGAGCGTTCAAGCGAGGACAGCAGCCGACCTAACGTGAGGACGAACAACAAAGAGGGGGTCGACGAGGGGAGATCGTTGCGACTTCGGTCGCTGAGGTACATTGCCACCCTCCGCGGTGAAAATCCGCATAGCCCGTGTGCATAGAGTAGGGCAGTAGCATCCTCAGTGAGGATTCCTCACTGAGGCCTCAGTGCGCACACAGTGATAGTCCGTGGAAGCTACGTTTCTCCACTTGAAACGCCGGCGAGCCTCAATCGATTCACATCCGTTTTCATCTTTCTCCACGATCTTCAAATAACCAGAGTCATTTTTTTTTTTTTTAGCAAATCCGAAGTTTGGCTGGGATTCTGCTGATACACTGCCAGGACTGCCTTGTCCGCTTCTTGTTGGGTTGCAAAACTACCGACGACTTTCACTGTAGCGACATCTGCTGTACGACGCTTGATTTGAGCAATTTCATATTGGAAATCACCGTCTGCTGACTTTCCGCTTTCAATACCGAGTTCGTCGATTAGCGGCATATTCGTCCCGGATTTGCCATGGGAACCGTCGAGGATCTCATTGTCATTTGCATTGTCGCTGTTACTTGTTGCAGACTCGCAGGTAGTTGTTTTCATCTTGCCTTGCATCTTGGTTTGATCCACACCAGAAAGCCCTCTCTTGGATACTAAATGTTTGGCATGGCAAGTGGCGTTGCCAATCGGGTTGGCATACTTCAAAATCACCTGGCGTGAAACCAACTCGCCCGATTCTCCTTTCTTGGCATGCGCCAGTCGAAAGTGACGTGTGAAATTGGCGGATAAAACCACTCGTCCGCAGCCATGGAACATACACACTCGTTCCCCCGTTTCACTCATTGCCTCCTGCCTAGTGTTTAAGAGAGAAAAAGCGAGTGAGGTTTCTTCTTGCATCCTCCACCTAGTCAAGAAATATCTTTGTAAACTCCTAGAAAAGCTCAGTTAGCTGCAATTAACTGATAATTTGCCAAGCTAGCTACGACAACAACGACTAAACGGTCGATGCAACCCCGGCGGTCACGCTTGTCCATCTGAAGCATCGGCGCGCCTCAGTTTTCTCGGTTGAACAATCGCCGTACGTCACGAACATTAAGAATTTGACCTCGTTCTTCAGCAAGTCCGTGACTCCGTTCTGGTTCGTATCGTGGCGAAACGCGTAAAGTACCGCCTTGTTGGCGTCTTCCTGAGTTTGATACCGAGCGATGCACTTTGAAACTGTCCTTCCATCTGAGTACTCAGTCGATTGAACGACTTCAAATCGATAGTCTTTGTCGATGTCACCTACGGCGCCTATAGCTTCGTCATCACTAGAATTTTCGCTGTCGCACTCGCTTGACTGAGAACGAGAGTTTTCTTGCTGCATAGTTGTCTGGCTAGGCTTGCTAGTATTTCGAATTTTTCTTGAGCCTTCATCCGCTGTTTCCACCTGCGCTTGCTTGCGCTTGTGATCGTTGAGATCTTCCGCGTAGGTCATGATCGTTGCATCCACCACGATCTCACCATCCTTAGTATGTCTCGAACGAAAATGCTTCTTGAACTGATTGGAGGCGATCACTCGTTTGCAGTCAGGGAACTTGCATATCTTCTTTCGCGAAGACCGCATTGCTGCTGCGGAAGTCCAAAGAGAGTGTTCCGTTCCGTCCAGTGAAATTGTGCAGCGCACATATCCAAGAAATTTCGCCTCGAGGCGAGTATCGGTAGCACTCGACTAAACGCGAGATGTTCGTGACTTAGCCTTCTTTCAGACTCAAAACTAAACAGCCGTTTTGCTCTGTCGCTATTACCGACAGTTGCTGTTATTTCCATTGACAGTCAAACAATCGCAACAAAAGGAAGCAATGAGTGCGGCGATAGGGAAAAGGAGGTCGCTCACATTATGTTATCGGCAACCAAGGCGCTGGTTGTGTACACAGCGGACGGGTTGATCGACCATGACCACGAGTATATCGAGGAGACGACGTACGAGTCGCAGGCTGAAGCGAATGCAGTCGTGTACGGCAAATACAAAGATTTCAAGGAACGGGAGCTGTCGGACCTTGAGTTTGTCAGGAACGCTGGAGGCTACCTCTTTGTACGCTGCAGCGATGAAAACGAAGCAAATTTGTCATACGAAGCGAAACCTTATATACCGGACCTCGAGTACAATGAAGTGATCGACTCATTCGAGCAGGATGAGGATGAGGAGGGAGACAAGGTGGGGGAGGACGAGGGCTTCGAATCGACAATCCACGCAGTAAACCCTTACCCAGCCATAAATCATAACGGAAAGAAGAGAAAGCTAGAGTAGATCAATTTTTACAAACCCAAACTCGCTGGGACCGCAGCAACATTTTGAACGACTCGTTTGTTGATGTTGATGCGAGTGCAAAGGATACGGATATAATTCATTCACCAATGGTAGCCCACTATTTTCCGAGTATGAGCCTGCGTAGTTACTCGGCCTTCATGCGCTTCTGTGCGGGTGCAACCTCTTCGTCAATCGCAGCCTCCATCGACGTATCACTTTGAACCTTCTCGCCTGGCGCACAAAGGTTGTCCTCTTCGCTCTTTACTTCGTTCTTGACAAGTTCGTTGCCCTCGTCTTCGCCTTCTTCGTCGTCTTCACTCTCTTCCTCTAGGTCACTCATGCTCTCCCACTCAAAGTTGGATGCGTACACTCCGGCTTCGTAGGTCTCTTCCACGAGGGACTCCTCATAGTCGTTCTCTCCGTTTTCCATCGACACCTTGAGATATCCAGCTTTGTTTTTGCTGAGCTCGAGAACTTTTACTTTGTCCTCTTTGAACTGCGAATAGTAATCCATAACTATCGAGTTCGCTTCTGCCTGCGATTCACAACGACTGCAGCTTTCCGAGACCGACAACTCGTCGGCCGGCGGGTAAAAGCGATTCTTGGAATCCCTTCGGTACATTCCTTTGAACATCACCACCGCCTTCATCGTCACCCAATCAACCGACGTCTCTGTCATTTCCTCTTTCTCGATCTCCTCTTTTTTGATCGGATCCTTCAACTTCCCCTCGATCTTCATGGCGGCAGACATTTTCGCCTCGGCCAAAGTTCACTGTTGAATCAACAAAGTTTGCTTGCGTCAAGGGGTAGTATTTACACTTCTGTTCATGCTTGTCAAACGCTGCGCTTCACATCAGAATAGCAGCAATGAGTGGCGGCGCGAAGAAGGCTGCGCCGTTCGTGTTCTCGACGACCAAGGCGCAGGTTGTGTTCGTCGGTAATGGACTGGTGGACACCGACGAGGAGTACTCGGAGTCTACGACGTACAACTCGCAGGCGGAGGCGAACGCTGTCATGTACGCCCATTACAAGGATTTCAAGAAGCGCGGGGTGAACGAAGATTTCATGAGGAACAAGGCCGGATATTTGTTTGCGAGCGGCTACGATGAGGACGACGCGTCCGTTTCGTACAAGTCCAAGTTATGGTCGCCGGACCTCGAGTTTTTCTCCGTGAGCAACCCGGAAGCAGGGGAGAGCGACGAAAACGAGGAAGACGAGGAAGAAGAAGATGACGAAGATGAGGAGGACGACGAGGACAACGAGGATGAAGAGGACGGGGATGAAGATCTGGGCTTTGAGATTGTGGAGAGTAATGTGGCCAATAGCGGTGATCAAGATGAAGCACCCGGCGCGAAGAAGATAAAGCTCAACAAATGTTCCAGTTGAAGATTGTCGCTTTGATGCTCTGTTTGCTAGGCTAATATACACTTCAGGAGGTGACACGGTCGACGCAATAAGGTTGTCAATAGCAGAACGGGCTGTTGAACGATGGTGTATAGAGAGCAAACCTGCATTAAACTTCATGCTGTGCCTGCCCGAGTTGAACCTTTTGATAGCCTATCGACCTGATGCCATGATTGGATGCCCTAGCAAAGGTCTGTGTGTTGGTGGTGATCAAGCATTTTACAAGCAAGGGACATCACCAAGGCGAAGACAAGGGCTTCAGCATCAAAGACGAATGCGCCAATGAAGATTCGAGCCAAGTCGAACGAAGCTGTGAAGGCAAAGGGGGTCGCCAAGGAGTCCATCAAGTCGGCAGGGAGTCCATCAAGTCGGCTGGTAGGACTGTTACTATCGTTGCGTGCTGGTATTGAGCTGAGCCAATTCAATAGCCTATTGGTATCTGTGAACATGGGAGACGAAGAGAGGCATCTGTTTTGTGAGAGTCAGCACAAGACTTTTGCCAAACAAAAGACAAAAGCAATGGCAACGACAAGGGCCGTGAAGGCGCAAGCTAGGGCTTCTGTCAAGGACTCAGCCAAGGCGCGAGTCAAGGCTCCAGCCAAGGTTGCAAGCAGATCCATGGTCAAAGAAAAAGTCAAGCCAAAGTCGCAGGTCGATTGGGCCAACGCGAAGGCAGTGGTGATTTTTAAAGCTACTCATCGCAGCGATCTTCAAGAATGCAGATCCCCTGGAGAGGACGACGTTTCTACCAGCGAGGATCGAGTCGTGTACAATTCTCGACGAGAGGCGAACGCTTCTGTTATGATGTAATATCGTCAGGTCAAAGCGGACAAGGTGAGAGAAATCGAGCTCCACAGAAACAAGGCTGGGTACATCAAAGTGTCAATGATCGATGGCGAAGACTAGTATGATAATCATCTCATCGAAGAGTCTTACGAGTCTGGGTATGGATGCCAGAATTCGAGTGGGAGGTCATGAGCCAATCTGATGAAGACAAAGTTGAAGACAAAGGCGAAGGCCAAGAGGACATGTTGGAGGGATTTTGAAAGTGCCGATTTGGAGAGAGTTTAGCTACATCAGGTCTGCATCAGTATCTTCGAGGTTGTTCTTTCAATACCTCGTCGGTTTACAGCTTCCTTGTTCACTGTCGCAATCACATTTCGAGCTCGTTTATTGGTTTTAGACGAATTTAAATGCACGAAGAAGCGCTATGAGCTTCCCGAATGTGTTTTTTTTTTATGACACTCAGTGATAGCAACGATGGCAAGAGCTCTGGATTGGTATTCCACAGACAAATCGGAAAGCTGGTCTCGGGTTTTCAGCATAGAAATCCTTTGTCATCGTCGATAATCATTTATTGTGGGAATATGTGAATTGAGTTGTGCCTTGAAATGTTCACAAGAAGGGTAGCAACCAGCATTGCAGCACACGCACGCAATCAAATTTTGATGGTAGATGGCGACAACTGAGAATAGTATTATGCAATTGTATATTCATAGGAACATCTGAGGACGAGGGCGAGGATGCCGACATGCTGAAAATTTGTCGATGCAGTGCTGTTGGAGCAACAATAGCAGCTCACGGGCGGTTCATTCGACAACTAATACGTTGGGCATAATCTGCCACGATATACACTGCCTATCCCTCGTGAACCTGTATACTGACCCACATTCACGGCATAGGCTGAAAGATTGGGCAAAATCTTGTGGAGCGCACCCCTCATTGCCAATGAGGACACGCTCCACAAGGATGAGTCATTGCTCAATCACTCGACTACTCCACAATGCTCACATTTACAGCTAATCGATGCTCCCCACTTCTTCTTCGTCGTTCGACCTCGTACTTCACCAAGTTCGTCACCATGACTACACTGAGTGACGCTGCCACCAGTGTAAACGAGTTCGGCCAGTCCGTCGGGGCCACGATGAGGGACTGGACCCCACCGCCATTTCCTCCTCATAAAACACTGACGGGTCACTACTGCCAGCTTCAGCCTCTCAACACGGACATCCACCTGAAAGAACTGTGGGAGGCTCAATCCGAGGAGACCGACGGTGCTCGCTGGACGTATCTTCCCTACGG
>JAASGX010001073.1:0-10056 GCA_023334415.1 Phytopythium chamaehyphon | reverse complement strand
CATCGTATCCCCTGGCTTGGTATCGACGACAAGGCAACCGTGAAAGTTCTATTGAAGCGTGGATGGCTACCTGATCGTCCGATTGGTTGCACAGATGCTCAGTGGGACTTGGTTGAGAAAATGTGCAAGTTCAACCCGAGCGAGCGACTCCAGATGTGTACGATCGTGGATGAACTCTGTGTGCTGGCAAGAATGCATCGCCAAGACGAGCAACAGCCCTTTGATCAACAATCAGGTAATTCTCCTAAACTTTGTATTTCGTCTGTGGTATCGTCCGTCAAGAGTCATATCGCGAGCGAGCGAAGCGCTCTAGCAGGTCAAAGCTCTCGCGACCAGGTATATCGAATTCACGAATTAGCGTGGGCTCGAATCGAGGACATCCAGACTCGCTTCGATCTCGATGAAAACGTTGACGCGTTGAAACAACTTGCGGTGTTTGCTGCTGCCGCCGAGTCGGCAACCAAGACCATATCTGGGCACTTGGACTCGCTTGTAGACTTCACAAAGCTCGCACTGCAAGCTTACGATCTTCATCGTCAGCTGGACAAGCTGATGGCTGCGGCGTTTGTGCAAGTTGACAGTAATGATCCATCCGGAAATAGTCTTCACGACTGGAAGCGCAAGTGCTACGAGGTCTTGGGCGTCGATGCATCGGTAGCAGCACACTACTGCATACTGGAAATCATTCTACTGCCGGAGCCACTGAACCTTGAAGTTTTGTGAGGCTGAAGCACATTGCAGTTCCAGTCGCCACGAATTCTAAGGTATCTGCTGCTGTTTGCTTGTTAGCTCTGCAATACTGTCTCAAGATGCAAGTCCCACAGCTCGAACGACACTCAGGACTATACTCCGATTCAACAATTATTCATTCTCCCCCAAAGCACGGGCGAGTGGTGCCAACTTCTGAGCGTTTTCGCCTTGGTGAAGGCTGACACTTGGTCATCAAAGCAAGACTGGAGAGGCTGCGTGCGATAAGAGCTGGCAGCGAGCATGCTGCTTGTTTTTCGTCCACTATCCCAAACGTTGTCAGTGCAAATGCTAGTTGCTTTCAGAGCAGGTAAAAGAAAGTTGTTGCAGGAAAAGGAAAGTCGGGAAAATCAAAAGCAAACTTGCACCACTGCTCGGAGCCAAAAGAAAAGGAACTGCTTCTCATGACTATCACTACAACAATCATTACCTGTCCTCCATGCACTCACTCACTCGACACGGCACATCGGCTGAAGAGAGAGCTCACGAGAAAAAAAAATCACTCAAACAAAAACTTGTGCACTCAGTCATCCAAGCAACACTCGCATCATTCCTGTACACTTGCGTGTTCCCCTTTTTCTTGTGGCGCCAACACGCGAATGGCCAGGAACGTGCCGCACGTGCCAGCCAAACACGCCCCGTGTTTGAGGGGTATAAACTTTTGCAGGCGCCAGCCTTCACCACCGATGGCCTCCAGCAATTGCCAGTGTCAAATCCTACTCCTCATCCACTATACCCCGTTTATCAGAATCAATTCAAACTATAAAATCACGATCAATTGAATCTTGATAATTAATAACCTTAGCATAACCCATCGCTTACCTTTTAACTCCCCTAGCCGATTGCGGAAACTGCGCGACGGCTGGCGTCCAGCCGCCAAGCGGAGCTCCACCGCACTTTCCGATCCGCCGCGACCCGAAGCCACCCAAGCTCCTCCTTCTTCTTCCACCGCCAGCCATGCCGCTCGTAAGTCTCGGTGCTAATGGGCTACGCCTCCTGTCAATGGGAAGTCCCTAACGCACCACCAATACGCAGGCCGGAAACGCGTCGCTCGAGGAGCAGGACCCGGAGATCTTCCACCTGATCGAGGCCGAGAAGAACCGGCAGTGGAAGTGCCTGGAGCTGATCGCGTCCGAGAACTTCACGTCGCGCGCCGTCATGGACTGCCTCGGCTCGTGCCTGACCAACAAGTACGCCGAGGGCCTGCCGAACGCGCGCTACTACGGCGGCAACGAGGTCATCGACAAGATCGAGATCCTGTGCCAGCAGCGCGCGCTCAAGGCCTACGGGCTCGCTGAGGACCAGTGGGGCGTCAACGTGCAGCCGTACTCGGGCTCGCCGGCCAACTTCGCCGTCTACACGGCGCTGCTGCGCCCGCACGACCGCATCATGGGGCTCGACCTGCCCAGCGGAGGCCACCTCACGCACGGCTTCTACACGTACTCCAAGGCCGAGAACACGCGCAAGGCCGTGTCGGCCACCTCGGTCTACTTCGAGAGCCTGCCCTACCGCGTGAGCCCCGAGACGGGGCTCATCGACTTCGACGCGCTCGCCGAGCAGGCCGCGCTCTTCAAGCCCGCCCTCATCGTCTGCGGAGGCTCGGCCTACCCGCGCGACTGGGACTATGCGCGCTTCCGCAAGATCGCCGACGACAACGGCGCGCTGCTCATGTGCGACATGGCCCACTACTCGGGCCTCGTGGTCACGGGCGAGCACAACAGCCCGTTCGAGTACTGTGACATCGTCACGACGACCACGCACAAGAGCCTGCGCGGCCCCCGTGCTGGTATGATCTTCTTCAAGCGCGACGCCCGCGGCTTCGAGCCCCGCATCAACAACGCCGTCTTCCCGGCGCTGCAGGGCGGCCCCCACGAGCACCAAATCGCCGGCATCGCCGCGCAGCTCAAGGAGGTGCAGACCCCCGAGTTCAAGGCCTACGCCCAGCAGGTCAAGGCCAACGCCAAGGTCCTCGCGCAGACGCTCACGGACGCCGGCTACTCCATGTGCACGGGCGGCACCGACAACCACTTGATCCTCTGGGACCTGCGCCCGCAGAAGGTCACGGGCTCCAAGCTCGAGAAGCTCTGCGACCTGGTCTGCATCACGCTCAACAAGAACGCCGTGCTCGGCGACCGCAGCGCGCTCACCCCCGGTGGCGTGCGCGTCGGCACGCCGGCCCTCACGAGCCGCGGCTTCAAGGAGGCCGAGTTCGTTCAGGTCGCGGGCTTTCTCGACCGCGCCGTCAAGCTCTGCATTGAGATCCAGGCCACGAGCGGCAAGAAGCTGGTCGACTTCGTCAAGGCCGCTGAGAGCCACGAGGGCGTCAAGCAGCTGCGCCGCGACGTGAACGCGCTCGCCACCTCGTTCGAGATGCCGGGCTTCGACGTGGCCACCATGCGCAACAAGACGATCGAGGAGTAAGCGCTCGCTTCAGGTCCACTCGTTGCCCACGGTCGCCATGACAGTTCGCTGCCATGATTTTCTACTTGCGTTCGAGGAGCAAGCGCGCTCCATCCAAACCCAATCCGAAATCAACACCGTTCACTTTTGCATAGTTCCACGACCGATCTCCTTTGCTTTTCAATCTGGTGAGCTCATAATTTCCATTGCTTCCAACACAGGCAGAGTGCTCCATCGTCGCTCAGGCAAGCTCATGACAATCCAACAGAGACCACCAACGCAGTCGATGGACAGATCGAACACTAATTGACAATCACCCGACTTTCAACTACTCGTTGCATAAAGCTACTGCAACTGCTCCATCTTCACTCAAGTGATCTCATGACAATCCACGGCATCCAACAGAGACCACCAACGCAGTCGATGGACAGATCGAACACTATTTGATAATCACCCGGCTTTCAACTCCTCGCTACACGGAGCTATCGCTCCTGCTGCTGCTGCTGCTGCTCCACCTTCGCTCAGTCCTCGACGGCCGTCTGGCGCGTGGACGACATGGAGGAGCGACGTGCGAGCATCTCGTCGCGAGCCACGAGGTCGGCGCGGCACTTGGACGCCTGCGTGGTGCACTGTCCGCAGAAGATCATGTGGCGCTCGTGCACCTCTCGGTCTCGGGACGACACGGCGCACATGCTCCGCTTGACGCAGCAGCGCTTGCACACGGTGCGCATGCAGCAGGCGCAGGCCCTGGGCGAGGCGCGCATGATGCCACCGAAGCCCCGTGAGCAGATGGAGCACTTGGTGGCGAACTTGATGGGCGTGTGCGAGGACGTATGGCCGCGGCCCCGGGCGGCCACGGCCGAGCTCGAGTTGTTGGTGTTGGAGGACGAGTGCGAGCTGCTGGAGAACGAGTCGCGGCCCGTGTGCTCCTTCATGCACCAGAGCATCTTCTTCATGTGCGCGAGCTCCATGAGGCGCGCGTACGCGAGCCACTGCGTCGAGAGCACGTGCAGCGCCACGTTGTTGAGCATGTCGTTGCTCGAGTGGAAGTCGAAGAAGCCGCGCGCGTACACCTCGACGGCGGCCGGGTCTCGCTGCCGGAAGAAGGCGCAGACCGACATGTTGGCGCGCTCGACGCCGAACGCGCGGAAGTCGGGCAGGTTGTCGAAGTCGAGCGAGTGCACGAGGTGGTACCCGATGCGCTCGTTGGCCATGCGGCCGGGCAGGTCCTCGAGGATGCCCGTGGCGTCGACGCACGTGAAGTCTCGCGGCTCGGACACGGCGTAGTGGCGCCAGGTGACGCCGAGCGTGAGGAACGGGTCCTCGACCGCGGGCTCGGCGAGCCGGCAGAGCACCTTGCTGTCCACGACGCCGTCCTGGATGAAGCGCGACTTGACGCGCAGCACCGAGCTGCAGGGCGCCGCGACGGCGTACATGATGTCCTCGAGCGAGCCGGCGATGGTGCCGACGAGCAGCAGCGACGGGAGCTTAGTGTTGCTGTTATCGCTCATGTTGTTGGCGCACGAGAGCGCGCCCGTGGAGCTGATGAAGGCGCTGGAGCCCGAGACCTGGTGCGAAGCGCCCGGGTGCATCTCTCGGTACACGCGCACGCCCTCCTTCTTCTGGAGCTCTCGCCAGACGCGCGTGTCGGGCTTGCCGTCCTTGTTGACGAGCAGTGAGTCTCGCTGCGACAGGTTGTGCTGCACGAGGCTGCCGGCGAGGTCTCCGAGCGTCTTGATGTCCGTGCTGGACAGGTCCAGCCGGGGCAGCGCTTGCCTCAGCATGGCGGGCTTTGGCATTCTCGGGAATGGGCGAAGGCGTCCGCGACGCCTGTCAGCTGGAGCTAGAGCTAGTCGAGCAGCGAGCGGTCCAGACACGCCACGGAGATGAGGAAGGAGAGCAGGCAATCAGCGCGTGCTCGAGCTAGCCACAGACACAGACACACTGCCACACCTGTTGCTGCTGTTGTTCTGTGGGGCAAGAGCGGAAATGATATCTGGAAACTTTCGCGTCGGCGTCTCCAGAGCGCGCGAAGTCTCTTGGGCGGAGCCGCACCGAGCCAGCCGCTCTCGCAAGTGTTCGATGTGCCGAATGCCGAAACGGGCGAATGCAAAAATGACTCGACAGGCGCGAGTCCCGCTTGACAGGCGTGAAAGTCTCGCACCAAAAGATGGCGCAGCGGATCCCAAATGCTGCAGCCGCACTCCAGCTACAGCCATCACAGCGAGCTGCCAATGCAGATCCAGCAGCATCGACAGTCAGTTTGGTGCATCCGGAGTGTGGCGGCGAGCGCTGACCCACGCAGTCTTATTCGCCGACGGAGCTGCTCGCACGCTACGGTACGGACCCAAAGCTCCGCACTTACTGCTCGCTCCTCGCATGCTACGCACCGCGCTGTACGTGACAAGCGGCGGGAGGCGTAAGGCACCGAAGTGGCCGAGCCGATGGTGGCGCCGCCGGCCGCTTAGGCGGCGAGCGGGCCGGAGCCAAGTGTAAGTCAGCGCTCCGCTGGACGTCTTGATACCAGCCGGGACTGATGCGTATAAAATCCGTCCTTATATCCGGACGTTTGAGTTTTTGTAAGGTTTATAATCGTATTTATCCGTAATTTGTATACAACCATACTAGTTGAAGCGATCGTGGTCCTGGGCTGTAGTGGGAACCGGCTGGCGAGGCTCAGCGTCCGGTGCGGAAATGCGAGGTGTGCGGACGGTGGAACCGAGGGCGTGAGCAAAAGCCGAACTTCTCCCTCGGTTCAGCGTCGACGTGGGTCAATGAACCATCTGCTTTCGTCCGCGATCCTCGCTGTCACGCCTGTGGGACTGCGGACTGACAGACGCTCCGTTGGGCCTCGATGGAGCGTCTACGGACGTCTAGCGAAGTTAGATGAAGGCTGCTGCAGTTGCCGCAAGGTCTCGAGCGGCTTCGGTATCATGGCAAAGGTTATCTGGTTAGTCTAGTTTACCCGGCTCATGGCTCGCTTCGAAGCTCAATCGAATAGGAGGTGAATGAGTACTGGCCGACGCCAGTTGCGACCTTCTTCATTCTCTCAGTTACATGCATGCACTACGCAAAGCTACACGGCGAGCTCTGACCCTCGCCCATACAGTTTATACTAGAGTACCCCCTCTCCTCGGTGCTGGCTCACTGCCAGCCGACGTCTCAGTGGTCCGAGATCAGCAGGATGTCGTTTTTGAGCAGCAGGGCCGCGTCGCTGCGAGCAGCTTCGTTCACGCAGTGCGAGCAGAACGTCTTCTTCTTGAGAATGGCGTCGTCCTTGCGCTTCGAGAACAGCACCATCTCCTGGCTGCTCGAACACTTGCTGCAAATGCACTCGTTACAGCCCTTACAAGTTTTTCGCTTGGCGCCGAGGAACCGGAAGCTCTTGCCGCAGATTTTGCACCGCGTTGCGAGCGGCTTGAGGCTCACAACTGGAGGCGCCGGCAGCATCATGGAGCCTGAGGACGACATGGAGTCTATCGAGTCGGTCTGTGAACGACCATACCCGCTGTATTGGCTGTAGCTGCCCGCAGTGGTGTTGCCGCTGCTAGAGCTGGAGCCGCTGCCACTACCGTTGTCGCTGTCGCTGCTGTCGTTGTACGCCGGGTTGTTCTCGACGAGTCGAGCAAGCTTTCTCATCTGGGCACTCTCGACGAGCTTGGCGGTCGACAGCCACTGCGTCGCGACCGCGTGCAGCGAGATGGAGTTGAGCATGTCGTTGGTCGTGTTGAAGTCGTAGTACCCGCGCGAGTAGCATTCGACGTGGGTCGGCGATTTCTGGCGAAAGAACGAGCAAATGGAGAGATTGGCGCGCTCCACACCGCGAGAAGCGAACGTCGGCAGCTGGTCGAAGCCGACCGAGTGCACGAGGTGGTACCCAAGCCTGTCCCCGTTTGAAGCTGCAGTGATACCAGTGGCTTCCATGCAGACAAAGTCGCGCGGCTCCGAGAGCGAGTAGTAGCGCCACGTGACTTGCATGGTCTGGAACGGCGCCTCGATGGTCGGCTCGCCCACCTGGGAAAGCACCTTGCAGTCTTCAACGCCGTCGTTGATGCTCTTGGCTTTGGCCTTCATGAGCTCCGTCGAAGGCGTCACGACCGCAAACATGAGGTCTTCGAGGTTGCCCTGCACCAATCCCAGCAGCAGCATCGATGGGGGTTGGTCGTTGCTGCCCTTGCGCTTCGGCGCCTCCTTGTAGACGCGGATGCCCTCGCGCTTCATGAGCATCGCCCAGGCCCGCGAGTCGGCGTATCCATCCTTGGTGACGGGCATCTGCGAGTACTGGTCCATGTTGTGCACCAGCAAGTTGTGCGCGAGGTCCTGCATAGACGCTCGCTCGTTGTCCGACAGCTCGAGCGCTGGCATCGACACGCCCCGGGCCTTCCCCATGGTGCTCGTCTCGCCCGGCAGAGCTATTGTGATTGACGCAAAGTGAACCCTCTGCGTTTACGCTGGCAAATAGCGAAATGCCCGAGTTCCACGTGCTCCGAGGCGCCATCTCGCCGGCCTCACGCTTTCGCGTCGGACAAAAATGGAGGCGGCAGCCGGCCACACGCATCAGCTGCTGCTCTGCAGGTCGCAGCAAAGGTGGCCAGTAGGTGGGTCGCCGCCGCACGCTACTCGCTCACACACTAGTGATACTGTATCCGCTGCGACCGGTAGTAGCTCAGCTTAGCTGGGCAGTACGAAGCTAGGGTCTGTCCTCTGCTGGCTGGCTGGCTCTGGCTGAGGCAGCAGCCAGGCGAGCGTGATGATGATGTCCAGCGGTGTTCGTCTCTGGTTGGCGCATGCACGCCATACGGCCTCTCCGAGGTTCAGAACGTGACGAATGCCAGGCCGCGACGGCCATCACTTCCGCCGTGTCCAGGTCAAGCAGGGCGAGTGTCTCGGCCTCGGGTGTCGACCGCACTCAGCCTTAGAGGCCACTCCAGTCTAGCAGAGGGCAGCCAAAAGTGGTCAGCGACCGGAGACTGGCGCGTCGTTAGTGCTCGTTCCCGAGCGCTGGCCACCGCCTCCAGGGCGTCTTCGTCGATCCCGCCTGGCCAGCCCACGACAGCTACGCCACGCCAGGGCCGGCGAAGCCCAGCGCTGCGCCGTCTGATGACAATGACACGCAGGTTCAGCGAGAGACCGGGGGTGACGATGCGGGCCTTCGAGCAGAGAGACCGCCTCGGTTCAGGCACGACTGCGACGCGGCTGGACTCTGCTGGGCCGCATGGCGAGCCCCCAGACGCGCACCGAGTGACCCCTGCGTATCTGCAGCGTGAGATTCCGCCTCGTCGCGATGGCGAGTTGATGGCAGTCGGTGCGGGCATTACGCCTCCCTCGCAGCCTCGCGAAACGTGTGGCGGGACTGTCGCGATCTCGCGGCGGTCGCGTCGTGGTCACCCTCCAACGCCAGACCTCCTTCCCCCTATGCCCGGGTGCAGTCAATGCGAAGTGGCCAAGGGCGCGAGCAGACCACGACACCTACGTGGGTCCATCTGGCATGTGCCAAGCTCGCCACTAGAGCGTTCGAGCCTGGTGGAGGCTGCAACAGCGCATTGCAACGCCAGACTGTTGTGAGAGTGGTTATCATCTTGATGCTTGTTCGGATAGAAGCTGTCGAGCAAAGCTCTGAGCAGGTTGGAAGTAAAGCTCGACTGCTGCCCCTTCGTTCGGATAGAAGTGAATCGCGTCGATATAGATGCGAAGTGCACATGACGGACGCCCTGCGAGGCTGTCGAACAGCGCTGAGCACTGCTCAGTGAGCACCACGAGTAGCTCCCAAGCCCAGTGTTCGACTGTTTGTTCGACTGTTTTGGTGCGCGGTTGCAGTGGAGCCATTCCTCTTTCGGGCAAAATCTTATTCGGCGGTTATTTGTTTGTTTTTGCCACATTCTATATTTTGACTAGATATCAGTATGACGAAAAACGTTATATTGTAATTTTTCGTCATAGCACGAAATGAACGAAATGATACCTGGCGATCTTCCCCACATTCTGGCGTGTGGGTGCGGGCATCTCAAGCGTGTAAACGAACTGCTGGGTATTATTGTACACACACTGGCGGATTGTTTGTTCTGTAGCGATCCACGCCACTCGCGGTCCAGTGCTGCCGTTCGATTTGGAGCCGCCCATGCCACTATGCGTGCGTCAGGGGACAGCCCCAGGTTGAAAATGGCGGCTCAGCGCGCCTTTTCAAGTGATTTTCCCGCATTATGACACTTCCGAAAGGCATCTTGACTAGACGTTTGTATGTGGTAATTTGATTAAGCTATTTTTCGATATCGAAACTCGGCTGGCGCGAGCCAATGAGTCGAGCTGTCGTGCCGCTTCTATGCATCCTGAGCTGCTGACCGACAACTTCAACGTGGCGCTGCACCGCACACTCGGGCTCAACCGGTAGGTGCAACGCTGGGCTGGATTCGCGCAGGCGAAGCAATGCTGGCGTCGCCATTTCTGCATTGGCGTCGTGCTGCTCGCTTGTGCAGTTGCGACCGCGACCATAAACCCCACTCAGCGATGCGAACGCCACCGCAGCTCAGCGAGCTGCTCCCGCCGCTGCAGCTCAAGCTGCAGGAGCAGACCATGCTGCTCGGACTCACAGATACTCTCACGGCCCACAACCTGGCGCAGTCCAACACGCTCGTGGTCACCAAGGACGGACACGCAGACGCTCGCGCGTGGCGAGAAATGCGTCGAAAAGATGGACTTCGCGTCTACAAGGAGCGGATCCCCACGTCGCCAGCTTCTTCTTCATCAACGTCCAAGACTCCAGTCATTCCGCACACCCCGTCGCTGCTGCTACTCGGCACCACGCCTGGAACGCTAGACGACGTCATGTACAGCCTCGTGGCCCCCACCGCACAAGACATGAGACTCAAGTCGAGCTGCGTGCACGACGGCGTGGTCGACAGCAAGGTGCTG
>JAASGX010001072.1:0-10067 GCA_023334415.1 Phytopythium chamaehyphon | reverse complement strand
TGATGTCTACACAAAGTCTTTTGCATGCTTTTATTACCTGTGGAACTGGATGTTACAAACGACTTTAGTGGGATCTGTTGGGCGCTATACGGAGGCGCGACGCGCGACCGACGACTTGGGGCGTCAGTCGTTTCGTGCTCCAATCACGGGGAGGGAAGAAAAATCCTTTCGACCGCGAGGAACGGGTCGGTCCCATTGCCTGTGAGCGTGTTGGTGTTCGTCGAACATAGAGACGCGGGCGGTGGCTGAGGCCGAGGGCGGGGGCGGAGTCGGCGCAATCCAACGAAGCAGCAGGAACAGAAGAGAATTGTATCGTAGCTCTCTCATGCCTTGGATGCAGGAGCGCTTCAGGACTGAGTGGTTCAAGAAGCAAACGTAAAATTATAACATAGGTCAGTGGTTTAATAGGAAACGACTGCGAAACCACTGATTCAACGCGACTAGTCAGCTGTGAACTGGCTCACGAGGAGCGGAAACTGAAGCATGCTGACTTTTTTCTGCTCGACATGCGCCAGCTTGCCGTCTGAACTGTCCAATTGTGTGGTGCACACCCTACAGGTACTGTACACACAGGATAGATGTCGCAAAGCTGCCCCAACCGCCACGCACTTCAACTTGGTCGAGCACCAACTAAGGCACCAACCGAACATTGCAGCACTTCCAACTCATTCTGTTGTAACAGCGCAGCACAAAACTCACAGTGAAATATTGGGGAGCTGGCCATGTCCGGCAAGGGACAGGATCCAGCAAGAGACAATTATGATACACTCGCATACCTACTCGGCGCCTGCTTCTTCCTCCTCGTTCTAGCGCCTACACAATCTCGCCGACCTCGCTCAGCTCGTCGTCACTCCCAACTCCGCCGTCGTCAGTGCAAAGCACTTCGGTGTCGCCGTCATCGTCATCCTGCTCTTCCGGAAGTTCCTCAGGAGGCGGTCCGCCGAGCAGAAGCTGAGCGACGCGAGCCTGGAAACGACGACAGTACCAGCGCGGAGCCACAGCCGAGATTCCACGCGCCGACTTGCCGATCAGCACCTTGCCGGCACGCTCGAGCTTCTTCTCCCAATCCCACTCCTGAAGAATGTCAATGACACCCACAAAGTACACTTCTGTCTTGCCGTCCGGGCCAGGTTCGCCAACGAGCGGGGCGAGATTCCACCCCTCGCGTGTATTCTCCTTCTCCCCAACCTCGGAACTTGCACGACTGATATCGTCCTCAAAATGGCAGGTGTGGACGCCAATGAGCAAAGAGTAATCCATGATCCCCATCGACTTTAGGAACGCGCTGTCAGCTGCTAGCTGCTCCACCAAAGCCTGCCGCGTCGATTCTGACAGATGAAGATCGCGCTCAAAGTCCAAGTCTTTGAGCACCGTGTCGGGGACATGTCGGTGGCGTTGTCGGAGCAGGAAAGCGTCGCTTCGACTCATCGGTTGCCGGCCAACGGGTTCTCCGACTGTAAACAGGGTGTGGCAATCGGCACATTCGACACGATCTCCTGACTGAGGTCGTCGCGAACGACGATCGATCCATGAACCTTTGACGTCATACTTCTCGTTTACCGTCGGGCAATGGCGCGAGCTGTGAAGCACGTTGGCCATCACAACAAAGTAGAAGCTTCGTCCATACAAGCGCAGACGATGGCAACCGAACACGCGAATTAGTCGCGACGCGGGGTTCGCTTTGATGTACGCTGCGTAGGCAGGGGCCATGCGAACAAGTGCACGACATTCCTTGGCGCGCATGCTTTTGACGATGAGCGAATTGTCACCGGTGAAGAACATGAACGCTCCACTCGACCCCGCACTCACGCGCTCCTTTGCCGTTGAGCGAAAGCTTGCTAAATAGGTCGCGTCAGACAAGCCAAAGGCTTCTCGCACTTCGCGAAAAGCACGAGGCGCAAAGTCCATAAAGAGTTTTGGCTTGGGTTCGGTGTCCAGCAGAGATATCGATAGCGACGATCCACTTCGCAGCTCACGATTCGTCAATGATTGGCGCCGGCTAGAGAATAGCACGGAGCGTCGGCTCGATAGTCCAGTTGCCAGTGGATCGGATGGAGTTGACGGAGGTGGTTGCTCATCCGTAGCAACCGTGACGTTAACTAAAGGCGTTGCGCCGTGACTTTGGAGCTCGATTTCAGACTCAAACAACTCGAAAGGAACCTGTGACACAGGGTACATGGAGTAGCGTTGCTGTCGGTACGCAGCTTCACGGAAACTGCGCGGCTGGCCCTGATCACTTGCAGCTCGCACCCGAGACATTACGCGTTCGTGGTCTCGAAGGCAATACGCCCGCGGTGACTGCTGAACGTGAAGAGCTTGCACGAATTCAAGTGTCGGGTTATTCGAGAAGGTAGAGTCGCGGCCAGCTCCAACAAGTAACTGGTGCACCGAGGATGAGGCTTCGAGGTCTCGTGCACGTTGAGCTGCTCGGAGAATGGACTTTGTAATCCCGCAAACCGTGTAGTAGATGATCTCGCGTTGCAGAGTCTCGTTGTTCTGGGACACCCACGAAGATCCGGGAGATGGCAAAGGGGATGAGAATGATTCAGAAGCCGAAGACGAGGAGGAAGAGATAGACACAATATCTTCTTGGGCTTCAGGTATAACACCGCCGCTGGGAGGGGCTGGAGCCGTGTGAGATGTTCGCACTTGTTCTGTGCACACACCAGAGCAAACTGTTGCAACACGGCTACTGTTGTCAGGATCCTGGATGTCCGTATTGCAAACCTCGTGGTCAATACTGCTAAATACACTGGATGACTCTCGATCTCGGCCGCATAGAATATGAGTGATCCATCGAGACACACGTTTGTGCACCCTCTGTAGTATACTGGTATTTTTGTCGCGCTTGTTGACGGCGATCCAAACAACGAATGTGAAGAACCCCTTGGCGGCGAGCGAGTAGTGAAACGCAGCGCTAATGCCATCAATGCCAATGTACCGTCCACTTCCATAAACGTCTTGTGCAGGTATGTGATCGAGAGAATCAGAGTTTGACCTGTAAGCGAAGAATGCAACCAGCACCGCCAGCCATGTCGCGTTCAGCGTATGCACATACACTGTCATGCGCTTCATCATTCGTCGCCGCGCTTTCAAGGCGATCACAGTGCCGCTGTTCGAGCGCCACCAGCCCACAACAAGGATGCCCTGAGCTGCGACAACGAGCAGCACGACCACGAGAAAGAGCGCCCCCCAATAAGCCATATTGAGCCGCTGCCAGTCATTCACAACATTAACGCGCGACGTGTTGGTAGATATGTGAGGTAGCATCGGAAGCACAAGTGCAACAGCACGACACAGCTCCGTCTTCGTCATGGAATATGCCGACTGCGACTGGTTTGAGTAGAGCACCGTTGGTACGATGACTGCGAGCAGTGCCGAGCAGCTCCACACTGCCAGGTGATACACCCGCAGTTGGGAGCGGTAGTTGGCAAATGGGTTTGAGACCGATACAAACAGGTGCACGATTGCAGCCCCAAACCAGCCAACGCTTGCGAGCAGCAGGAACATCTCGAACGCGACGGACACGCTGCAGGACGAGAAGCTCACGGGTCGGCACATTATAGACGAGCCGTCGACTTCACAGTAGCGAAACACGTGCACGAGCGACACTATCCCAAGCCCAAGCTCACAGACGGCAACGTGGACGAGAAGCTGGTTCGGATACCGGCAGTCGGACATATCGACCGATCGTCGGGAGGAAGACTGCAGCGCGTGCATGGCTGACTCTCGTGCCGTCGCCCTTGATGTTTGTCGACAAGCGTGGGATACGCACACGTACAGTGCCGACACCACGCTGAGCAGCGAGCCGATGACAGCCGGGGCCAGCGGCTGGAGGTGGGCAGGCAGCGCGAACGCGAGTGCGAACAGCATGAGGTAGAGCACTGCCGCGGCCGTCCACCACGTGAGCTTGCGAACGAGGCGCCTCCTTCGTCTGCTGGAAACCGTGGCCCAGTGGCCTTCTCCGTGCGCCTCGCTGACGTCCAGCGGGTCGCTGTCCTTGTCCTTGTCGCCATCAATAGAGGTTGGGAGGTGGATCACCAGGCTGCCGGATGTCCTTCGGAACTGGTTCATGGACGCCGGCGATAGCGGCGGCGGCACCGACGCCGACAGCCGCGAGTTCCCGAGCAGCGGCGCCGTGGACACCGTCGCTTGAAGGTTCGAGCCCGAGCCTGCGCCGGATCCGGAGCCGCCCAGGATGGCCGAGAGCGCGTGCGAGTGGCTGCGCGAGTGGCTGTAGCCGTCCAGAGACGCCGGAGACGAAGGAGAAGCGGCAGTTGGAGACGCCGCCGCGCGGTAGTCGCCGCTGCGGTCCATGTTGTCGCGCCTGCTGCCGCGCGGCGGCCACGAGCGCCGCACGCTCCTCGTGGAGCTCGTGGAGCGGTCGGTGAGCGCCCGATAGGCGAGTGGGGGCCGGCGCATGGGACGGTTCTGGGCGTGGGAAGCGGGGCCGGAACGCGAGCGGAAGGGCGCGCGGCGCTCGCTCGCTCCTGGATAAATATACGGCTGCCAGCTGCGCGGGTCTTCCGGAGTGAGCTGAGGGAGCTAATGGGCTTGAGCCATGGGCCGGAGGCTCGGTAGCTACGAGCTAGTGGCGCTCACACCCTTGAGGGTGAGGCGCCCTGGCGGTGGATGCGCCGCCATGGCGTGGCCAGTGCGTGCCGGTTCGTGGCTCCCTCCCCATGTTGCCGCGATGATTTCTCTTCCGGAGCTTTACGCTCTGTGATTGGTGGAAAATGGGATTCCAGCGCGCGGATTGGACGAAATGCAGGTGGTTTCCCTTTTTTGGAGGAAACATGGCTGCAGGCTGCAGCATGACGAGGTGCGCTCATGGGGCGGAGTCGCGCGCTTCCTGGCGGGTCCAAGAGGCCTGAGCGGCCTGCAGCGCGCAGGGGATGCAGGCAGAGGGCGGCGGTTTTCGCTGCGCAACCAGCGCGAGCTTCCCAGGCTCTCTAGGCGTCCTGGAGCCTCCGAACCGGCCGGGAAATCATCCGATCGCGTTTAGCGTCGTGCGCGTGCGTCGGAAACCGCCGCCAAGCTGAAGTTTCGCAGTACTCGGAGGCCTCGAGGGACCAAGCGGCCACGTCCGGCGTTCAGCGGCGCTCGCTCACGTGTTGCGCGCTCGGGAGCCGTTAGCTACGCGCTGATATGGGGCCGGAGCCGCGCCTGGGTTCGCTCAAACGCTACGCTACGCTAACGTTTCGTGGCTCCAGCGGCGCGTCGTCCTCGAACTCCAGCGGCGGTCTGCAGCAGCAGCAGCACGGAGTCAGCAGTCAGCGGGCGACTAGCAGTCAACAGAGAGCTAATGAGACCCACAGGAAGTCGACGAACTCGTGCGAAGGCATGTGCTTGGCGGCCACGGCGCGGCGCGAGGCGAGCTCCTCGCCGTGCATGGCGCGCGCCTTGACCTTCTCCTTGGCCGTCGCCAGCTCGCCATCGAGCACGTGCAGCTGGCGGAGCCGCCGCAGTACACGCACGCGGAAGAAGACGGAGCCCTGGGCCACCGGACTGCCTTGGAGCGAGAGCTCGCCCAGCAGCGGCAGGTCCATCAGCGAGTTGAGCTCGTTCACGTCCTCGACCCCGCTGCGAGCCAAGTGCAGCCGCTGCAGTGACTGGCAGTTCTGGTGTGGGCAAGGGAGTGATTAGATCTGCTTGGTAATGAAACCGGGACGGCTAGGCCTACCTGCAGCTGGTCGAGGCGGGCGAGCGGATTGTCAGATAGATCCAAGTGCAGCAGTCTCGGCAGCTCTGCGACGCCGTCGATGCTCGAGATGGCGTTGTGAGACAGCAAAAGCGTGTGGAGCGCGGGCAGAGGCTGCTCGGATCGGGCTTCGTCCTCCGCGTTCGAGGTTGGAGCCAACTCGACGAGCCCATGTGTGGACGTCAGCTGGTTGTACGATAAATCGAGCACGCGCAGGAACCGCAGTCGAGCGACGCCCACCAGCTCGCTGATATCGTTGCGCGCCAGCCGTAGCTCAAGCAGGAACGGGTGCGAGTCGGCGAGACACCTCGGCAGCTGCGTGATGCGGTTCCCTGAGAGATCAGCGTGACGCAGCAGCGAGCCAATCCACCGCTCGCCACCTGACCACGCTCGCTCCCGCGTGCACTTGGGCACCTCGTAGTCTACGTCATGCTCGCTGTTAGACCGACACAAGGCTTGCACACAGCAGTCACCGGGCGTACCGAGCACTTGAGCAAGCTCGTTTTCCGAGGCGTCGAGCGAGAGCAGCACAGGCAAGTGCTGCAGTGAATTGAGCGAACGCAGCTGGTTACGGCTGCAGTGCAAGTGCTGTTTGCATGGTCAAGAGCAAGTGAGACCTCGAGATTCCACCTCGATCTCTTCGCGAGGCAGGCTAACCTGGACGTGTGGGAACTCGCGGATGGCGTCGACGTCGGAGAGCGAGAGCTCGTTGAGCGTGGCCGTCGTGAACACGTGAGCCTGGGAGAACGGATCGAGGCCGAGCACGCCAAGCCCAGCGCTGACCATCTCGCGGGTCAAAGTGATGCCGTTGTTCGGCTCCGAGTCCATCGTGACGCCGTGCGGGAGCAAGAGTGAGGAGTTGGTGAGCGGACGCGACCGTTTTAGCTGCGACGCAATGAACGAACAGCAAAGGAAGGAAGAGGGCGTCGGGTTCTACTGAAAGACTCATAAGCAACAACAACGCAGAGGAGCCAACGGGATTGAGCAGCCACGGACGCTCGCACAGCGGCGAGCTGTCGGGCGCGGACACAGCGACAAAACTCGACAAAGCCACCGGGTGAGCGGCTCGTCGTCTACAGGGCGGGGCGAGCGGCCCCGGCTCCTCTCTGTCGGACGCTTGCTGAAGCGCGCTCATAGTGCAAAGGGATGCCGTGCTTGGTCTGGTCGTGGACCAGCTTACAGCACGGCCGAGCCGCCGGGCGTGGACATGAGCACCGAGACCTCGCGCGACGTGTTCGTGTGTGGGCCGACGGGGCTCTTGGCCTCGGCGTCCAGCGCCTTCTTCTTCTGGCGGACGGCGTAGATGAATCCGCCGGCGGCGACGCCCACGACGGCGATGCCCGAGGCGAAGACGAGGCCGAACGTGGAGCTGCTACCGCCCGAGGACTGCGTGTTGATCTCCACGGCGCCGCTGTTGGAGTCGCTGGTCGCGTCGTCCGACGTGGTGGCCGTCGTGCCCGTCGTCTCAGTGACGGTCGAGTCCGTGTTTGCGGCAGTGGCGACGCCGGCGTCGTCCTCGCCGTTCTTGTTGCTGCTGGCGCTGGCGCTGGCGCTGGCGGCGTCACTGGCCGAGGTCGAGTTGGAGAGCGAGAAGCCGCCGCTGTAGGCCTCGGCGGCGACCTCGTCGTTGGATCCCTCCTCCGAGTCGCTGGCGCTGCCCGAGGTCGGCGTGGGCGTCGGCGTCGGCGTCGGCGTAGAGGTCGGCGTGGGCGTGGGGGTCGGCGTGGGGGTCGACGTGGGGGTCGGCGTGGGCGTCGAGGTGGTCGAGCTGCTGCTGCCGCTGCCGCCGGGGCAGAACGTCACCAGGAAGCTCGTGCCGGACGGACACGTGTGCGTGTTGTCGTCGTCCGACGGGTACTGGTAGGCCTCGTCGCAGCCGTCGGCCATACACGTGACGGTCTCGCAGTTGGTCGAGTCAGTGTTGCTCTGCGGCGCGATCTGGAGCGCCGTGTTGAAGCCCGTCTTGCCCGTCTGCGACTGGCACGCCGACAGCGACGTGCAGCTGCCCGAGTCGGGCGGGATGATGCTGAGGTCGTACCATGGCGTGCCGTCCGAGTCGACCGAGAACTCGGCCACTGCCAGTCACACCGTCAGTTAGTCCAAGCCTCCATTTCAAGCCAAGCAAAGCCAAGGAAGCCGTACGGGTGGCCTCGTCGCTGGCGCCGTTGCGGAACATGCCCACGTAGCCGTTAGCGAGCGTGCGCGTGGTGGTGGCGCCCGCGGCCATGGTAGTCGTGGCCGAGTTGTCGTAGAGCGAAATCGACTCGGAGCAGCTGTTCTGGATGGTGACGCTGACCGAAGCCTCGGCGCCTGCGAGCAGCGCCGCCAGCGCCAGCAGCACGGCCGGGCGCTGCATCTTGAGCTGCTGGTACAGTAGAAAGAGGAGAAGAAGTGGCGTGGGGCGAGGCTCGACGCTTCCAGTGGCGACGAGCGGCGGGATCGGCGGCGGGGGCGGCCGATAGCGGGGAAATCCGGGAGTGGCCGCGAGAGTCGCCTGGTTGATGGCGCGAGCAGCTCACGTCGGCGAAAAAAGAACGCGAACCTACGGTACAAACAGGAGGGGCCCGAGCCTAGGGCTGCTTGCACTGAAGGGATCGGCGGCGCACCAGTAACGTCGGCGAGATCAGGTGGCGGACCGCGCTCAGCGGGGCCGGTATACTCAGGCCAAGTCTAAAAATACGGACCGAGTGCTGACGTTCGTGTGTTCGCGAGCCAGCCGCTGATCTGGCCAGAGTCACACAAGAGTCAGTCAGTTTTGAATGTATATCAGTGGTATGCGGTTTTTTATTTGGCTTTTGTATGGGAATCAAAGGCTAATATACTGATATATTGTTAGATTATTGCGTATCTCAGTGGATCGCGATTTGACGACGGTTGCTGCAGAGGTGTGACGCGGTGTACAGTCCTCTATCCAACACGATCGATCGCGGACCGTGACGAGCGGGTCAAGTTCACATGGCTGCAGCTTGCTCCGCTAAAGTTTCGCCCTGCGCGGTTTCAACTGGGCCAGGCGATGGTGGTGCTTCATCATGCGATTCCAGCATGCGGTAGGATTCCTTTACAGCTTGGCCGCTTCAATGCCAACCGCTCTCGAAGCGAAGCTTACTAGTCTTCAGTGGAGACTAAAAGCTCGATCTCTACTGTTCGTGCGTCGTCGCCAGCCCACAACAAACTTATACATCTACAATGCTGCTTGCTTGCTTGCTTCTACGGCAACCGCTTTCGATGCCAAGTTTGGTCGACAGATGATACCACAAAGTTGGATCTCTTAGCGTTGTCATGCTGGCGGACTGATGGCAGCTTGCTGCTAGCCCACAAACACACTCACATCCACATCCACAATGCTGTTGGGTTCGATGCTCGCTCGGTACCACGCCAACCGCTTTTACGCCGATCACCGGTGGTGAATCACCACGATTGCAGATGTTGGCAGTGATGGTCTATCAATCAAGCACAAAGACTCACAAACTCAAGGCGGCGAAATGGAGAAGGAAGATCACTAGAGTTTCATCGATTGCAAGTGTTTGCAGTGGCGGTTTATCAATCAAATGCAAAGACGCACAAACTCAAGGCGGCAAAGACGAACTCAAAGCCTTCATAATAATCGCGGCAAGTGGCGCTGGTGGCCGGCCGACGGTCGTGTATAGGCGCGTTATGCACAATCCTGTTGCTGTCACTACCATGGAAACCATTGGGGGAACACGCCACGGAGATCGATACATATTGACTGCTGGTTCACTTGCTCCACTTACAACACGTGGCTAGGCGTGGTCATGGCAAGCAGGTCGCGAGGAGTCTTGGCCTCCATCTCCAGACGCTTCTTCTTCTGGCGCATCGTGAAGATGAATACGGCGGCGGCAATGCCGAGAACGGCGGCGCCGGCCGCGAAAATGATGCCGACAGTCGAGCCAGAGTCGTCCGACGACTGCGTGTTGATGGACTGCACGTCGCCAGAGCCGCTCGAGCCGTCCGAGCTGTCAGTCGTGGTCGTGCCCGTCGTCATGACCGCAGCTGAGCTCGAGGTCGTAGCCGTCGGAGCCGAAGTCGTCGACGTTGGAGCCGTGGTAGATGGAGCCGTGGTGGAAGGAGTCGTGGTCGAGGGGGCCGTGGTAGAAGGAGCAGTCGTCGAGGGAGCCTCCGTGGGGGCCGTCGTCTCCTCCTGGCTGGAAGACGAGTCCAGAGTAAAGCTGCCCTCGTCTGCCTCGTTGCCCGTCGTGCTGCTCTCAGCCGTAACCGGCGTCGGCGTGGCCGTAGGAGCAGCCGTCGTCGTAACAGGAGTGACCGTGGGGGTCACGGTTGGGGTCTCCGTCGTAGGAGCAGCCGTCGTAGGCTCAGGAGTAGCCGTCGTCGGCTCAGGCGTGGCCGT
>JAASGX010001071.1:0-10072 GCA_023334415.1 Phytopythium chamaehyphon | reverse complement strand
CTTTTTGAAGGAGCTTAGTTTTAGGACCCCGTGCAAAACACTGGTTAATGAATTGATTTTGAAAGCGGATGGAATGGGATGTTCCACGGTTGCTCTCGAAGAGCCCATGATGGCGCAGATCATATCGCTTCGCTTTCCGATTCGGTTCTTACCTTCTTGTATGCACAAGCAAATCGTCAATTGTGAATTCAGCAATAAATTAACCAGTCTTGCCAACGATATCTTAAGCTTCAAAACACTCCACTGCGTGCTCAAGAACACACTTCTCATCTCTCTACACCTCAAGCACAGCATCCCCATGATGCTAACGTTCATCTTACCCCTGCTTTTCGGCACGACCGCAGCGTTACAGGAACGAACAACCAACTATGGATCCGTGACGCTCTACGATCGCAGAGACTTCAAGGAGCCATGGGTGAAAGTGGCGGTCAAAACTCCGGACACGTGCTATAACCTCGACTGCTTCAATAACAAGGCGAGCTCTGCGGCCTGGGATCTGCCAGGCGGAGGGAGCTTCGACAATACAGGATATCTTACTGTATTCGCGGACATGAACTGCAAGCGCAAGTTGGGAACGTGGAGCCTTCTTCAATACGAAACCAACTCTAACCTGGCGATGACGGCTTACATGAACGACAACGTGTCGTCGATCCTGGTCGATGGCGCCAAAGAGCTACGTCAAAAAGTGCGGCGGTGGTACGAAGGTCGATCGTGGTTCAGGCACCCCAGTCGTCTACAACTAGGATGAATCAGCCTTCACTCTCCTGGCTTCGTTAGAGCTCGATAAACACGAGAATCTAATCCATCAATACACAGCCTCAAGGCATTCTGTTAATCTAAAGTGTTGCCCACGAAGTTTCCATATCATAGTGATGGTGAAAGCTGAGGTTTCGCTTCGTTGGCATTCAGCATATGTGTCGGGCCGACAGTGTCGACTTCTTGATTTTGCTAGGGTTGCATGATTGTGAGCTATTTGCTCTACCGTTTATTGAAGTTCCAGTAGCCGTAGCACGTTATCGGCTGGCTATTGAGTTTGCTACCGTCCGCGGAGTTTTACGAGCTGGTGATAAATCACGACTCTCGATAGCACAACTACTCTTGCCAGCAAAGGAATGTAACGATGGCGCAGGGATGCTGAATGCACAAGGTCTAGACACACGGAATTGGTCATATATGAATCCAGTTTTGATTCCGCCATCACAACCGACGATACAGAACCAACATTGACCAATGCCGAGATTTGCTTGCGATCTCACTTCTCGTCTCACCACTATCACACAATATGACTGCGATGCTTGCATGTTTCTTGCTTCTGATCTTAGGCAATGCATTTGCTGAGCGATCGCGTACCACCAGCACCACCAGCGTCAGTTCTCCCTTTTCCGGCACCATTCAACTGTGTGAGCGCACCAACTTTAAAGGATACTCGGTGTCGATGCCAATCAAAACGCCAAACGCTTGCTACAACGTCGATTGCTTTGACAACAAGGCCAGTTCTGCGGCGTGGGACCTGCCGGTCGATGGTAACTTTAACAAACACGCGTCTCTCGCCATGTTCACGGACAAAAACTGCAAGGGGAAGATGCACGTTTGGAATTTGCGTGTCGGCAAGAATACACGTACCTGGCAGAGAAAGCGCACCTGAACGACAAAGCGTCGTCCGTCATGGTGTTGAAGACGTCGACATCGCCAACGAGCTACTTGAAATCTTGCAGTGGTGGCACAACCATCTCTGGAGGTCCAAGCCCGCTTATCTACTACTAAAACTGGCAAGGCTTCAACTCGCTTGCTGATTTCATCAACCTTACGCGAGGGAATGACCGCGGTAGTGAAGTTGCCGCACTGCTTGATTCCCAAGTTGCTGGTATTGCAGCCCTCTTCAAAAGCATGTGTAGGAATCCGGTAAAGAATTCGCCAGACCCATTTTCACGAACTTGACTTTCTCGCCCTTGACCTCACTTTCCATTTCGCGAACAACCATCCGCTACAATGTTTGCACTCGTCCTGCTCATGTTGGTGGCCACTGCAGCTGCACGAGCACGGGATCCCCACGACAACCATGTGGTGGTTCCTCACCCACAGCGCCGCCCTCACGAAAACTACGGGACCGTGGACCTCTTCGAGCGCAAAAACTTCAAGGGGATCAAAGCGTCGGTGGCTATCGTGTACCCGAACGCGTGCTACAACCTCGACTGCTTCAACAACACGGCGAGCTCTGCAATGTGGGACCTGCCAGCCGACGGCGTCTATAACAACGGCACCGCGTACCTGGCCATGTACTCCAAGTCGGACTGCAAAGGGGACCGGTACATCTGGGACCTGCACGACTTCAAGAACGACTCGAATCTGCGCGTGGACGCCCACATGAACGACCAGGTGACGTCCGTCATGGTGATGAAGACGGCGATGAACCCGTCGAGCTTCGTGAGAAAGTGCAGTGGGGGCACGACCGTCTTCAACGGCTCGGCCTCGGCCGTTTACGAGTAGGTAGGGCAGGTCTCAGCATAGATTCTCAGCAAAGTCTCATTTGATCAGCACTTGCTCGCCTTGAGCTGGATAACCACGGCAACCTAAGCTTCTAGCTCGCGTTGCGAGTCTCATTAGAGTCTGGGGTAGCTTCACGTCTACTGGTCTTCGTTGAGCCACGCGGCGATGTGGGCGGCCATGTCTCGCGTCCCGTTGGGCTCCATCATGAAGGCGTGGCCCTGCGAGACGACTCGGTGGCGCGCCCGCGGGAGCGAGAGCTGGTACTGCTGCACGAACTCTGGTGGCGCCCAGCCGTCGATCGCCGAGTAGACGAACAGCAGCTTGCGCTCGTTGGCGCGCAGCAGCTGCTCGTCGACCTCGTGCACCTCCTGCATCTCGAGCTTGGCCATGTGCAGCACGTTGTGCATGACTTCCGCGTCGACTAGCGAGAGCGACGCGTGGTGCAGCACTGGCTCGAGGTCTCGGCCGGTCGCGAGCGTGACGAGCCACTGGCGGACAGCAACTGGCAGCGCGAGCTCGATGGCCCTGACGAGCCCGACGGCCTGGCGATGAAAGGCGAAGACGGGCCGCATCTCCTTCCCCTTGGGGGTCTGCGCCATGTGCTGCATGGCCGGCTGCATGAGCACGATCTTGTCGACGGCGTCCGGGAACTCCTTGGCGACCTGCAGGGCCAGGAAGCAGCCGATGGAGTGGCCGACGAGCACGAGCCTCAGCTTCGGGTTGTCCTTGAGCCTGGCGCCGACGTAGCGGATCTTGAGGTCGACCTGCTCCTGCAGCGAGAAGAGCCGACCGTCGTTCTTCCAGGGCGCCACGTGGCCCGCGTGCCCCAGGCAGCGCACCTCCGTCTTGGCTCCAGTCCTCGCGAAGAGCTCCCTCGCCAGCGGCAGCAGGAAGTGCGGCACCCCAGGGTTCCCAGGCAGCAGCAGCACCAGCGCGTCGCCATCATTAGCGTCGCTGGACCCCCGGGGGTAGTAGACCAGCGACGGGGCCTGCGCGTCGGCCGCCACCTCGATCCACTCGTCGGCGGGCGAAGCGCGGCCCGCGGCCAGCTCCGCGCTCGCCAACTGCAGCGACAGCGAGCGGTGGAGCGCCAGCTGCTGGCAGCGGCGCGCGCGGCGGTGGGAGAGCGCGCGCGCGAGCGCCAGAGCGGCCAAGAGCGCGAGAACGCGGCGCCTGGGCGAGCCGAGGAGCGCCGCCAGCGACGCCATGAGGAGATAGTGATGACGTTGACGGGTTTTATGAAAGGAGTGATGGTCTAGTGACGGCCTTGAAGTTTGCTGGTGATTGGGATCACGGGAATGCGTTTTGTTGTGTATTTCTCGTGCATGGAGATGACTGGGGGAGCGATAGAGGCTGTCGCTGCCTTGGAGCTCTCTGCAAAAACGTTGTCGGTCATTCATCGCTGCTTGGCATGGGCGACTTTCGTGCTGGTGCTGGATGTTGCTGTTTTCTTCTTCTTCGACTTCGTCTTCTTTGCTGCTCCGTTGTCGACGACGCTCGCTGGCTAGTCGACGGCCTTCTTGGTCTTGTGGAAGAGCTTCTTGAAGAACTTGACGAGGTGCTTGAAGAACTTGCGGATGCTCTTGAAAAGTCCCATCTCGACCAACAAATCGCTCGAGTTAGAGCTGCTGGAGGGTGATAGCTAGACGACTGCTCTCTCTTCTCCTCTCAGCCTCCAATCGCAGAATGGCCAAACCTCCAAGCCAACGAACAGCCAACGAGCAAAGCTCATAACGGTCGCTCGCAGCTTTCTCCGAGACACGCTCGCCGTTTTCCCACACGTTTGACTTGCCATTCTCCTATCGGCTGAAAAATAATATTTTTTCGCCGTCCGACGATTATTTGACGTTGACAAGCTCAAGCTCAAGCTCAAGTCGCCAAGTGCCGCCTCCCGCCGCGCTCCACGCTTCTCCCAGAGCCCCACGCATCTCCACGCGCCTCTCAGCCTCTAAATCCATGTCTCTGGAGCTTCTGGCGCCGCTCTCCGCGCTTTCGGAGCGTCCGGAGGCCCTGGAGCGCGGTTTTGGCGCTCTGAACGCTGCGATCCACGCCGAAATACGCGACTGGAGCGGGAAAATCAACGAAAAGCTGCTTGAGGACTCCGTCGCTGTGTTTGAGCACTGGCTGGCGGCTCTGGAGCGACCAGGAGAGGCGAAGAGCAGGGCTCCGGTCAATTTCTGGCTCAAGTGGGTGGAGTTGGGCTGCGCTATTGGCGTGATGGCCGCTGTGGTGGCGCCGGTGCTGCCGGAGGAAGCGAAGACGCGGTGCCAGGGAGTTGCGAAGGCGCTCGAAGACGCGGCGAGGGATTCGAGAGCGCCGGTGGGGTTCCCGAACGCGAATTTACACTGCAACAAGGAGCTCCAGGTTGCTTTCAGCGTCGACTTGTGGGACGCGGCAGTGCTCCGACCGATGTTGAGCCTGCGCAAGGGCGGAGCGAGCGAGAAGGCAGCCAGCAATGCGATTACGACGTCGCTGCGTGTGTTTGCAGCCTGGATGTCGCGGGCGATGCTGGGCTATGAAGTTGTTTACATTGCTACCGTCGAGCAAGCGCTTTGTTCGCACATCCGCGAGTCAATGGCTGTGCTACGAGCTCCGTCAGCGATTTTGGTGGATTTGATATCGGCTGAAGACTTTACCCCAGCAACCTTGGCTGTGGTTTCTCTTGCTGCATCTGCACTGTGTCTTCCTGAACGCGATGAAGCATCTCGACTGGAACTGGCTTTGGAGCGCCGTCGCGCTCACGTGGTCAAACAATTAATGCAGAGCCCGCTGCCTCACGTCCAAGAACCGCTTGCAGTACTCACAACAGGATACGGTGTCGCTGCATGGAACGCGTCATCTGACATCGTGCCACCTTCGTGGACTAGCGTCGTTGTTCAAACCTTTGCGGCGATTCGAGTCGCGATGCTCCCGCTTCTTTCGCCTAACATTGCCGTTGATGGCGCCCGCCTCGAGTCAGTCACTCTGCGCTTACAACATAGCCTTAGTACCCTTGTGCTGTCGTCTGACCAAACCACTGAGGACGTGGTAGACTTGATTTACCGACTGATCGAGCAGGCTGTTTCCGAGACAACGGCATTCTTTCACAGCACTCGAGCTCATCACATTGTTTTGCTGTCGGCTTTGCAGTCGTCAATGCCCTCAGAACTTTTTCGGCCGGTATTGAGTACGTATGTTTCACGCGAAAAGGGGAACCAAGCACCCGACTTTCCTGCTCAGAAGGTGCTCAGCATGATGGCGCACTTGTATGACGCAGCCTCGACCGTATCAGTTGAGCTGTCGAAGGTCAATACGATTACGGGCAGAACAAAGCATCCGTTTGAGAGACTTGTCCGCTCATTTTCTTTGCTGACAAGATTCGAGTTCGTCCGCGAAGCCCTGAAGTCTCCAGAAAGGAACGAAAGAATGAGCATCATGACAGAGCACATTGAGCAGGCTATCGAGTCTGCACCTGACGCTGTATTCCACTCAATTTTCCAGTCACTTCATGCAACCACCGCTAGCCTCGACGAATTGTGGTCGACCCCAAACCAAGACACGTCGATTCCAGATGAAATGAACATTGTGCGAGCATGTCAAGTGCTTGCCGTAGGTCTATTGATCCAGAAGAAGCTTCGTGCGTTGCTACTTCAGTCGAGCAACCCGCAGCTGCGCGATGATGCAGTCGCAGTTGTTTTCCTCGGTGTCAACAGTGCGTACGAGCCGCTCGACACTTTCGCGCATCGATTTCTTGGTGTCTGCCTGACTCACCTCGGTCAGTTCATCTCGGTCTACTCGATTGCCCCATACTACATCCAGTTAGCTCTCGCTGGATTCCCTACCAATGTCACCCAGCAAACTGTCGCGGCGGTATGCGGAACGGTGTTTGGTGCTCTCTTCTACTCGGGAGCTGCAAACAACGGCAAAGACGCTCGGACTGCTGCGACCCGGATGATTCTATGGGCGATGAAGCAGTTTATCAGTTGCAGCCAAAAGCTGCTTTTGGTTGAGCCCGAGAACGCGGAAGTGACCACACCAGGCAAAGTCGTCAAAGCCAACAGCGACGGGATGTACCTCGTTGGGCTGATGGCTGAGATTACCAAGATGAGTCCTCTGGACGTGATTTCTGCGGCTGCCATGGCGCTCGAGCGCCTTGTGAGTGAGTGCCAGCGCCACGACCAGCAGCACGGCGGATATGTGTGCGCACAGGTCAAGCAGACCATCTTCACCAGTTTTTCGCAGCTTGTCGAGCTGGAGAAGCGCGCGTGGTTGGCTGCCTGGTACATTGAGCTGGAGAACCAATACCCGGACGCAACGTCGAGCAGCGCTGTCGTCTCTCGACTGTAACCAAAAAACGCAAAGCACAGATGATCGGCTGAATTCGGATCTTGTTATCATGGTGTTACGGGTTGTTGACAGCAACGGAGATAGCTGGGGAAGAGCTGCAGCAGCTCAGTGACGCGCAACTTTTAGAGGCGCTTGTCGCCGTCCCACTTGTAGAATCCCTCGCCGGTTTTCCGGCCGAGCTTTCCCTCGGCCACCTTCTGGCGCAGCGCCTCGGGGACGAAGAAGGCGGGCTCGTTCGGGTACTTGCGCACCCATCCCTCGAGGATGAATAGCGTCGTGTCGAGCCCGACGTAGTCCGCGAGCGTGAGCGGGCCCATGGGGTGCCCGGCGCCGAATTGCATGGACACGTCGATGTCCTCCTTGCTGGCGTCTCCGCGCTCGTAAAGCGCGATGGCCTGCGAGAGGTAGGGCACGAGCAGTCGGTTGACGATGAAGCCGGGCGTGTCCTTGCAGGAGACGGGGTGCTTGCCGATGGCGGCGACCCAGTTCTTGGCGGCCTCGAACACGGCCGGGTCCGTCTCGTCGGTGCGCACGACCTCGACAAGCTTCATGATCTGCACGGGGTTGAAGAAGTGGATGCCCACGACCTTGTCGGCCCTTCCAGAAGCCCCCGCGAAGTCCGAGATGGCGAGCGAGCTCGTGTTGGACGCCAGGATGGCCGAGGGCTTGGCCAGCCTCCCCAGGTTGGCGTAGAACTCCTTCTTGACGTCCACATTCTCCACGATGGCCTCGATCACCAGGTCGCAGTCCGCGAGGTCCTCCGTCTCGGTGGTCGGCTGGATGCGCGCCAGCGTCTCGCTCACCTGGGACTTCGCGGCCTCCTCCGTCAGCGCGCCCTTCTTGACGCCGCGCGCCGCCACTTTGGCCAGCGAGTCCTCGATGCGCTGCATGCCCGCGCCCAAAGCCTTGTCGCTCATGTCCAGCGCGACTACCTGGAAGCCCGCGGCCGCCGCCGTCTGCGCGATGCCGTGGCCCATGAGCCCCAGGCCGACCATTCCGACCTTGCGGATCGCGAACGGAGCGTTGGAGGAGGAAAAGCGGCGCGTAAGGGACGGAGACGAAGTCAGAGAGCGCGCCAGGCGCAGTGCGGACGAGTGGGGCGCCATGGAGCGCTGGAGGTGCAGCAGGCGGTCGGCCACCGGCATGAACGAGCGCTCGAGGGGGAAGATCGCGGACTGATGGGGCTGGAAGGCGAGTGCGTGGCGGAGGGGGGTCGCCTTTAAAGGCTGACGTTGGTTCAAGTTGACGAATCCGACGTGGCGGGGGAACAGTTGGCACGGGAAGACTTGTGGGGACCGCGGTACGGAGGGGCGACTTGAAGACAACTTCAACTTGGCGACGTCAGGGGGGTCGCCTGGTGATAGCTTGACAACCATTTCGGATCTTCGCGAACTCTGTTGGTATGAAGACTGTCGTTCGAGTCGCGATGTTCGTGGTGCCGGTTGTGCTTCCTGTGGTGGCAGCAAGGGAGGATGGGCTCGTGGATATGTTTTGACGAGGACCGGTTCCTCAAGAACGGGCGGCGCGCGGGGTACAGGGCGTCGTTCGAGGTGCGAGTCGCCCAGCGCTGCTACTCGTTTGCCTGTTGGGGGACCCGCACGGCGTACATGACGTGGAACCTGGTCGCGGTCTTCGCGCGGACCTATTGGTACGAGGACGACCACTGCGGGAGCCTGACGGCGGTCGACTTGGCCGCTGACTGGATGCGGTTCAACTCCACCGCGACGCGCTTTAGCTCCATGATATGATGGTGGCTGAGTCGGGAGCCTACCAGACGCGTGGCTCGGAGGACTGGTGCCAGCATCTGCAGATAGAGCCCGCGTGAGGTAATGCAATTGTGGCGGACGCTGAAGGCGCGGGATTCCAGCACCCTGCTCACGCGCTCCGAGTTGTTTCTTTTAGCTGTTAACCACAATCAAGTCGACAATCAACGCTGACTGGTGCGAGCTTGATGAGGAGCATGTATGGCGTCACCACGACAGGATTCATCACTCAAGCTAAGGCCAACGTTCTAACTTTCACCATTTTCAATCTCGCACCACCCGCCGAATGGGCTTGCACAGCTTTTCGCTTCGCTACAGATGGATTGTTGTCATGGCAGCGAGCGTGGTTCTCTCGGTGTGTTCCGGAAACATTGTGTTTTGCTACAATGACGCTGTCTACGACCGATTCTCCGTCGGCTCTGCGCAGCGTTGCTAATCAATCGCCTGCTTCAGTGACAAGATCAACTCGTTGAGGTGGAACCTCTTGCAGGAAACTTCGTGGCTTGCGTACTACACTGACGACGAATGCCAGAAAAAAATCGGAAAGAAGCATGGCAGGAACGGGACCATCGCGTTTCTCGCACACCCCGTTCAGTCGATCATGATGCTAGCTGGAGTCGGGAGAGTTTCCCACGCGTGGCATCGTGAACAATGTGCGAATGGAAGGAGCGAGCAACGCTACGTCGAAATGGGCCAATGCATATCTAGCAGGCATTGCTCATTCCAAAAGAAATGTGCTTGGTAGATTCTCTTTTACCTTTCCATGAGTAAAAGGTGTATCGGCTTGGCTGTTGGAACTGCTTGCGGCTAAGGATTTACCAGACAGATTTGGTCATGCTTACTGATCGGTGGTATGCGTGATGATCTGTTGCGAAAACTAAGTTTTGCATTACTTCTTGCTTCATGCTACGTGCTCGCAAATCGAGATTCCCGCTAAGGAAGACCGTACCGAGTCGTGACATTCTTGAAGGTATCTCCAAATTACCCCGCTTAGGCAAGCGGCTGACATGCTATCGATGCCAGCAAAAACGTGATTCTGTCGTTCACCCTCCTTGAATTCCCTTATATCTCATCGAAAATATGCAAAACCCTTTTCCTCGGTGCCAGAGTCAATTGCTGATACTTTGTAATGTGGATATCTGTACTTCTTAAAAGAAGTACATATATCCACATTACCCGAGGCATATGAGACGACCAGAGGAAACAACACGAAAGAGTATGAGAGATCCTGCGCTCGAAAACACACTTGACAAGCCTAATTGCCAACTAGAAAAAAAGCAAAACACAGCAAAGTACGTGATGTTGGCACAAGCCAACATTGACACTGGGGCAAAGATGTCTCGCCCTAGCTGAAGAAAATCGCCGACTTATCCTTCATACCACGAATTATGCTATTCACGGTGCATTCACCATGGACAACATATTGACGGTGGATTTCGCTTTCATTTCGAATCGCGAGGCCATGCTGCTCGAGTTGGTCATTCAACTCAGTGTAG
>JAASGX010001070.1:0-10091 GCA_023334415.1 Phytopythium chamaehyphon | reverse complement strand
GCGCTTCGCACAAGGGGAAGGCTAGAGTGCAGGCCGCGCCAGAAAGGTCTCCAAAGGAGATCCCAGCTGCAACGGAACCTGTCGAGACTGCGAACGAGGGCGAGGAGGACTGGGATTGGACGGACGACAACGACGGTGGAGATGGAGAGGAAACCGCCGCGAGTGTGCATCAACGAAAGCAGTCGCTTTCGCAAGCGTTCACTCCTGCTCAAACAACAGCACCCAAAGAACTCGAGATCCGATCAGTACGAGTGGTACATCTTCCGCTGAACGCCACTCCATTGCTGTCCAAGAAGACGATGAGCGCCGAGCCGTCATTGTTCGTACTGAGCCATCCGATATGCGCGTCGGCGTTCCCGCTGATGATGCATCAAGTCGAAATAAGTGCTCTCAGTAGCACCACGACAGCAGTGTCATCCACTTCTGTGGATGGACGCCCGAAGCACTACACGCAAGTCAAAGACGTGCAACCGGAGCATATCCCGAGTTCATTTCGCCGGTCGTTGCGATTGCTAGCGCATCTTTTGGGCGAGCTCCTCACTCGCGCAAGACTTGATGTGAAGGAGCGCATTTACACCATGGGGGCGACGTCGATCAAGATCGGCCACACTTTGGTATGGATTCTTGTGAGTTGCTGTGCTGAGTGTCGAGTTCTCTAATCGTATTGGTATTTTGCTTCAATCACAGCTTCGCATCTTAAACGAGCTTGAAGAGGAAGGGAACAGCAATGCGCAGATCCACGACGAAAAGCAGCCCGCTTCGATTATCATCATTGATCGGTAGGTATTTATGCAGTTCTTGTCAGCGTAAAACGAGAAGCTAATCCCTATCTCCAGGACATGTGATCTTGTTGGACCGTGCTCCTTTGGGGTATCGCTGCTGGATCGTGTTCTCGCCTTACTGCCACAATCACCAGACCCTGATAATATCTTCAACGCAGCAGATGTACGCAAGCGTTCACTCATGTTCCGATAGTTTTGAGACGATCCAAGCTAACAATTCGGTGTCTCAACCCTGTATAGCAGGACCACCATATTAGTGAGATCTATCCGGTGCACGGCTGCGACCCAGTTCCACAGATTTCTATCCACGATGCTCAAAGCACTATGGCCTACCAAACATCTCCATTTGTATCCCAGATTGCATGGAACGGAGGTGTCAGTCTTGCTCACCCACCAAACTCAACTGGCGAACAGATTTTCCGGTCATTGGCTTTTCAGCCCGCGAAGCTAGCGCTTCGAGATCTTGATAGACGGTTGCAAATTGTGGAGCACGGTCTTGTACAGCAGGGGAAAATTACCAAGTCAAGTTCGGTCCGGAAACCAGGAGAGAAAAAGCCAAGCACACGAGGTCGCGATGTTGTGCAGCGCCGGATCAAGAGCATCTTAGAGGCAGGTGAACCTGCAAGTGTAGACCAGAGCGCCCTAGTTGAACTCGGAATCATCATCCTGGAGACTCTAGAACGAATCGAGAGTGGGCAACAAGATTGGGACAAGTGTCGCGAGCGTGCAAGTCGGCAAAGGCAGTTAAATGCACAAAATGCCGGCGAGTGGATTATCCCCGAGCTGGCTGACTCGGTGCAGCGACAGCTAGGGGCTCCGAGCCCTGATTTGCCAACGCTGGTGGACCTTCTTACATTGCTTGTTCAAGGGTTTGCGTTGTCGTCGCGGTCGCCGCCTGAAGATTTCACAATCCAAATGCTCAGCAAGGTCATGTCTGAGCTCCTGATAAAGGTACGCGGTGATCAGCAACAAAGAGCACACATTTTGTGCATGAATCTAACTTTACTGCAAATCTGATGAGCTAGACGTCAAGTACAGGCGGAACGTCCCGAACGCTTTTTCCCGAGTTCTATGATCAGATTTCGCAATATATCAGTGAAGCTGATCTATCGACAACTATCACCTCTCCTGCGAATGCCGGCGGCGATGAAGATGATTGGAACTGGACGGATGATATTCACAAATCACCGAAAGCACAAGAGCGCAACCAGATAGCGTCAACGACCCAACAAGTCAGTTTAGAAGCTAGAGAAATTGCTGATACGTGTGCACAACTAGTGGTTGAGCGACTCAAGGTATGTAGATTTCAAGTTGAGATGCTTATGAGTATTTTCAGCTGACATGTGAATTGAAACTGCAGGAATGTGGGCACGAGTGTGCTCAACTGAGTTGCGAAGGTCAAACCACAGATGGTGGTGAATCTTCGTCCCTTGTCGCCCAACTGTGTCGAGCAGTACTCGGTTCATCTCAAATTGAGATCCCTCAGTTACAACACGTACGTCCAGCTAAAAGTATGCTGTCTGAAGCTGCAGGAGTCTAATGTCATTAATGTCTGCATGACGCTGCTTAGATTGTCGATGTGTCCGAGCAACTCACCCGCGCTGGCATTGACCTTCTCAAAAGCGGCTTTAGCCGTTTTGGTTTTGGAGTTGGAAGTAATGGAGGTGCTTCCAATGGAGGTAATCGTCGCGTGCTTGGCGATGCTCAAACCCTGATTGTGTTCGTTGTGGGTGGAATCACGTTTGAAGAGGTAAGACTATGTTTGTAAGAAACCTTCCCTGCAGTAGACGCTCACCACTATTCGCAAACAGGTACAAGAAGTGCACAATACACTTCAAGACATGCAATTTCAAGTTATCCTCGGCGGAACGACTATAACAAACAACCGCATCATCCTAGAGCAAGTTTTCAAGTAACCAGTGTCTAAGTTTGACAAACATAACAAGTCCTGTTCGTGGGATTTTTTTTTTTTTTTTTGCTAATACGCTCATTGATCGAGCTGGAGATTGACTACATGGTCCACTACCTGATCCACCATAGCATCGCTTCCATCTTGGTGCTGACGGTAACTAAACAGCTTTTTGTATGCAGGTGTAAGCTTCGACGTAAGATCGATCAGGTAACGTTTCCACGCACCAGGTGGTGCAAGTGCAAACACCAGGTCATCATTCATGAGCACAGTGCTTTTTTTTGGCCCAGCTGCGACGTACGGAAGATTTGATCCCGTGGCGGCCTTGCGGTACAAACCTATGGCGATAATGTTCCCGTTTGCAGCAAGGTCAACGAAGAGTTCCCCAAACGTACGCGATACAAAACCTTGAGGCACCGGCACTTGAATGAGAGAACTCACAATTGGAATACTCTGGGCATCCACTTGCTTGCAGTGGTGATCAGAAGAAGTGCGACCATTCTCCGAAAACAGCAACTCGCGCATGAACCGAACCAGTCCAGGTGTGAAGTAGCTCTGGCACAGCATGTTGTCGAAGACATCATCGGCAAAACCATACCCGGCCGCGTAGAAAGGAAGTGCTGTCGGTCCGCGGTAGTCAAAGTACCGCTTCTGACTCGACTCTTGTTCCTTTCGGATCGTTGACATCCGTATTTGCGCAAGTTTACGTGACCGGATGGTATTGTCAATATCTTGGATGCTCTGACGCATTAGGTTTGTTTGCCGCCTGGTCAAACCCGGCTTCTTGACATTGTCCTTAGATTGCTGGCGGTGATATTGTGGACTCTGCGGAGGCATTGCCTGATTGTAGCCAAAACTCGTCGCCCGGACTAGTTTTACATCAAGACTTGGTGATTGCCGCCGCTGTAGCAGGCCCACACGAGACGGAATCGCCACAAGCACACGCTTTCGCAGCTCTGTGTCAAGAATACTCATAGTTCTTGGAATGGAGAGCTCAACAATTGGGCGGATTGATGTTCCTCGTGGGAGCTTTGTGCCTACCCAATTGAATGATGATTGCGTCGAGAGAAAAGGAGGCGTCGATGGTAAGTGCGCTGAAAATGAAGAAGACCGAGATGCTGCAGGAGACGCTGAACCGAGTGTTGGGGCCACTCCCGTCGCTTCTGCTTGAATAGCGAGAACTGCAAGGTAGTGAAGAATGATGTGGCTATCTACTACACCACCATCGACGTTCTGAATGGTTGAGTTGTCAGCAAGCAACACACATTGCCGGGCTCGAAGAAGGTTCGCACGCAGAAGCTCACTTTTCGAGTCGCTGCTCGCGAGCATGATAAACACGTCCTCAAAGCCTTGAAGGGCTTGAGTCAGTGTCGTTGAGTTCGCTGAGGTCGACCACGATAGAAAGAGAATTGGCCAATGTCTTCGTCTGCCTGACTGTATAATTGGAGTAGCTTGGCTATTCTGCACTGAGGTCATATGGTGCTTGAGGCGAAGCATGGTAACAAATGTCATAAGTGACGTCACGTCAAGGTCAGACACAACAAGAACGTGGTCGCGAAGCTCGATTTGTGATTCCGGGTACTTTGCTGTGTCTATCACAACTTGCCGTGGAATTGATGGTGTTGACGCTTTATCGGGGAGAAGCAAGCTATCCGTTTCGCTTGCTACGTTGGGGTCTAACCTTTCCAAATTTTCGGAGTCAACGAGTTTCTCGGTTGTATGAGATGAATCAGAATACTTATCGCGGCCTTCTATCGCACTTTCATTCAGTTCACTTTCATCATGATCACTTTCATGATCACTAGCGTCAGCGGCACCAGTATTTGTAGAATTCTGTACAGGCTTTGGTGTTGGTAGAAAGTTCCCTCCGTTGACCCAATCCTTTAGGCGTCGAGAGATTGTCGATTCCAGAGTCAGCTTCTTGTTGTCGCTCAGCACGTATACGACATGCCACTCTCCAATAATAAGTGTATCACCTGGATTCGAGAGCATGCGATCGACAAATATGTTGTCAGTATAAATTGGTAATCGAGGCTCTGGTTTCAACGGAAGTTTGGGAAGTATACTCAATCGTGGTAAGCGCGACGGTGATGGAGGTTTTTCACTCGAACGGGAGGCATTTGCTGATTTGGGAATTGTTCCTTCATACACACCGAGTAGAATCACATCCCCTTGAGAGCATTTGTACAAGAGTTCCGCTGCCTGACTGAATGTCAGACCGTAGAATTCTTGTGGCAACGTAGTAGCGTAAATTTCAAGAGACATGCCTTCGATATACTCTTGCTGCCATCCACCTGCAATTTGATCACGCTTGGCGACAGCAGACGATCGGCACATGTTTGAAATAAGTGGGATGAGTCCAGGGTAGAGACAACTTTTTGCCATTAGCGCCAACTTGAACTGTTTCAGACAAAGTAAATGATCGGGGCTGGCATCGCTGATGTAGTTCAAATATGTCGGGCTCACGATTTGTGAAAAGATCTCTAGATCAGGGTTATAGTTCCGGATGGCGAGGAGCCGGACGATTGTTTCAGCATCAGCTTCTTGTCTGTCAGACGCTTGCTTCGATACAAGTATGAAGCAAGCTCGCGCTGTATCGGCACCAACGCGACATAAGTCTTCTTCAGACATTACTGAGCCCTTGATATATGCAACGCGATGCTGAAGTACAGGGTGGTCGAGCAGATTGATAACCTCCTCTGACGGCTCCTCGGGACCCACAATGACACAAGGTGATTGACGTGGCGAACGAACTCCTGACTCATCACTAAAGATTCGATCTGGATGATAGAATTCGCGGAAAAAGTTGAGCAGGCACCGCGGGTCGGTCACATGACCCACTACCAGTATATGCGGGTTCCCGATCGCAGGCTGGTACGTCTTTCGAAACTGGGATTGCATCGCGATGAGTTGATTGAGGCGAGCCAACTCCCTCGGGATGACAGTGAATGATATGAGAATCACTGTGACGGCGACAACTTTCCCTCCTGCCGTTCGCGGGGTAATATCACCATACCCAATGGTGGCAATCGTAACGACAATGTAGTAGAGCGCATCGCCAAAGTCAAGCTCGCGCTCCCCGTTCTCGACAGCATGGAAAATGCCAGCCGAGATGAACACGATGCAGGTGATTAGTAGAATAATCGTGTAGATCTGTTTCTGCACGGCTGTGTCATGATAGAATGCGTTAGTGGACGTAGCTATCACAGTAACTTTTCCAGCCACGCACCAGAGATGGAGTGAGAACCGGCGGCGCGTACAAGTCGCATGAGTCGTAGCATACGCAGCACGCGAATAAACCGAATGAATGGGAATGAGGACTGTTTATGGCTGCCGTCACGCAGTTGGTCGACCAGTGACGGGAAAATGCTCACAGCGTCCATCATCCCCATCGGGCTGACGATGAAGCACAACCTGTTGCAAACGAGAAAAAAAGCGTTAGTGAGCTTCAACTAAACGGTGTCTCTGGAGTTTAATGGGTTTCATACCGAGACTCACTGCAGTACAGATTAAGCACGTAGTCAACGCCAAAGACTCCTAGCGAGACCGCGTCGAATGCAGTGGCTTGCATCTCTGGGTGGTACGTTTGGTACACGTAGAGTGTTGACACGAGTACCGCGAAGACTGTCTGGAAAATCTCCCAAATAGTGCCAAACATAGAGAACTGCATTGCCATGCGCATCCTCGTGCGCACGCTATAGTGCTTGGGGATGCCCCGCAGTAGCCCGCGGCGCCACCAGGGCTTACTCCTTCCACGCTCTGGCATTGTAGATGTCTTGAACGAGCCAAGCAAAGACAGACAATTAGGACTGCTGTTGAACAGCGAGCTGCGACAGTAGGGTGTACAAATTTGGGGTTCAAAAACAAAACCACAGTGCCAAAAGCAGACCAACTCAGTAAGCTAAATTGAAGCGATCAGTTTCGCGCGGTGGTTTCAGTGTCGGTGGCCAATCGAAGCCTTCAAATCCCAGGCTCTCAAAAGTCACGCATTGCTGAGCATCACGCTGAAATACGAGATGCCAGCCAAGTTGAATCTCCTGCCAGGCTTCTGGCTAGCGTGTTCACACCTTAGTCATTGGCTGCATGTATTTGTATGGCTATACCTGAAGACTATTTGCCACTGGCAGGAATGAATAGCCTCGTAGCATCACGATGTAGCTCGTACTGCAAGCCTAGTATAGAACCGAGAAAAGACCCGTGACAAAAGCTGCAATGCATCAAAGTCGCTGTGCGCTACAACCGTGCCAGCTGCCTAGATATGTAGATAGAGGCTTTGCATTTTACAGCTCGAGCCTCTTTCCGATTGCTCGGCGATTTGGAGCCCATGCAGCTGCAATTCCTGGATGACGACTGCCACGGTAGTGGCTCGAAATTTAGCTGATGACAAAGAGCAAGACGGAGAAGGCGGCAACTTCGCAGGGTAGAAGTGCAAGCGACAAATTCGTGGGTGAGAAAGACCTCATGGTGGCCCAGCGACTTCAAGCCACAGCCACAGTTATAGTCCTCCAAAGCCTCGGATGCGTTACCACAGCCTTTTTCTCACCGAGTCGGGCGCGACAGGCATGCCAGTAGATGACCTCATTTGCGTGAATCTACAGCCAGAGATGAGTACAATAATACTGGAAGAACTCGCTTTTACCTTTGAGCTGATGCATAATATATATACCAGTCACTACAGCTTTTCTGCTGGTGCCCGAGCGGTTGCCTGCCCAGTGACTCGCTGAGTGAGCCCTACCAAGTTGCGACCACCGAGCTCGCTGCAGACGCTGCGCCAGTTGGCCCGGCTGGCCACAGAGATGAGTCGAGTCGGCTCATTTCTGTCTGGCTGTCGGTCACGATCCAGCCTGTCACATTTATCAGGTCGCGTTGAAGCAACGCATCAACGTGCAGGTACGAGCTGTACTCTTCGTGTTCGAGTTCGAGTTCGAGTTCGTGTTCGTGCACACGGCAGCACGGCACGCTATGCTGCTGCTCGATCAGAAAGCGCATTTTCCTTGAAAAGCACTGCGAAAATCCAATACGCGGTCCGTGTGACTCAAAGCGAGGTCTTATTTCTGCTGTGTCCGGCGCCGAGTATCCCCTGACTCACTCCAGTCTAACGTCAAGAGTCGTGACTCTGTCTTGAGCCACTCCAACCGGGACACGGACTCCGCCGAGGCGGGTCCGCGCTCACTTTCGAAACCGCCGCCACAAGCTCGGAACCCGCTCTCTCGCGGTCTCCGAACACGACCAGGCAAGCTCGCCAGCATGGCCTCCCCTCACTCCTCCTCTGGCCGCTTCGGCGCCTCGACCGCCGCCTCTCCCGCCGTCTCGATCGTGCTCCGTGGCCGGCTGAGGCTGCAGACGCTCAAGCTGCTGTGGTGCGTACAGCCGCGTCCATGTCCGTCGCCCTGGACCTGCTCTGACCGCCGCTGACGCCTGCTGCTATTTGCTGCTTGCCGCTTCGAACAGGCGACCGACGACCGTCGCGCTGCTCAAGACCAGCACCGGCCTACGAGCCATGGGCGCGCCAGAGCTCACGCTGGTCGTTGACCGCGCCGACTTTCTCGGCGGTCGACTCGTCGTCCCGCTCGAGAGCACGAAGGACCATCCTGTGCGTCTGCTGCCGATCTCATCGCGGCGGGGCGCGAACATGCACACGATCGCCATCGAGTACGGCGTCGACGCCAAGAAGCTGCGACTGCGGGCGTCCAATGACGATGAGTTCCGCGTCTGGTCGGCTGCCTTCGAGGGCGCGATCAAGTGCAGCGCCTCGGGGGTGGCCACGCACCAGAAGGTCAGCGAGGCGATCGACGCTGAACACTCTAGCTCAGTCGCGACTGAGAGCACAAGGTCGAGCACGTGCAGCGTCGCGACCCTGGAGCGAATCTCGACTGCATCAAGCGGCCCGGCGAGCAACCCAGCTGACGAAGAAGATGTCGCGATGTCGGAGGTGCCTGCCTTCGCCAGCATTCTATCAGCCTCGAACGGCTTGACCGAGCGCTACTCCAATGTTGACTGTGACTACTACACCTCCCAAGACGAAGTCGTCGACGAGGAAGAGAGCTTGTTTGACAGCGCGTCGACGGTGCGCTGGGTATTGATGCACGCGATGAGCTCCTTCCCGCTTGAGCACGACGAAGAAGCCACCGACGACTCCGCGCCTTCTATCGACACGAGGGAGCGCATCGAAGGCTACATCCAGATGACACGCGAGTCGATCACGGGATCGTGTCTGGCTGCTGCGAGACAGCTTCCGATGCCTCTTTTGCGGTCTCTGATCGTGCTGAGGATCCCATACTCGGGGACGTCGTTTGCGATCAGGATCAAAGAGTGCCGATTCATGGCCCGTCATGCGTAGCCGTCCTCTCTGCTGGATGGTGTTGCTCGCCTCCCACGCCAGCGACCCGCTCAGCACTGTGCGACAACGTGCTGTGGCATGGAAGTGAGTATTTATTGTAGGCAACGCAGTAAAGTACAAGGTGACTAAATATGAAAGCTGCTATTACGCATAACCGAACAGTGTTGAACATGCGCTCGTTATTGACCGAGTATGGCTACGTTTGGTCACGACTATTGTTGCCCCAACCCAACCTTCCCAACGCATCCATCCGCGGCATAGCAACGCTCGAGAGTTTGGCCTTGAGCTCCGGAGGACAAAATCGCTCTCCATCTGCCATTGCAGGCGCTACACCATCGCTTTGCAGCGTTCTTCGGAGTCATTGAGTCCCCTTCAGCTGCCACAATCACGTGATCATACATGCTTGTACGACCACGGTTCGGCCCAATGCTGGTCATCACCACGCTCCTGCCTTTCACTCCGGCGTCTCAGCACAGCGCCATGTTCGAAACCGCCTTCACAGTGGAGCTCGAGATCTCCGAGTTCGTCACCAATGAGCCCGTCTCTTCTGCCTTTTCTGCCTCGACCAATGCCGTCAAGCTGAAGCGCGTTGCTTGTCGAAGTGCTCGGCGACCTATGACATGTGTCAGAGAACCGAATGACAGCTAGAGCGGTCTAGATGGAGCTCCACATGGCAAGGAGAATTCGAGTGATCGGATTGTAATAGGCGCGCGATCGGACCATCGTAGGAGTGCGATCGGACCGCACGTCGTTCCGTCGAAATAGTGACCCGTGGTCAATTACTTTCCGTCAGCCGTCAGTTCAATTGAATCATTCAAACGACCGCCCGGCCGAAGGTCTCACCAAAAACCTTAAACCGCTCTCTGCTTCACTCCCACCCTCGAAAGCATGAGCGCCGTCTCCAGCGCCCCCTGCTCCTTCTCCAGCGCCAGCTGCCGCGGCACGTTCGAGCAGTTTCTCGACCTTGAACAACAACATCCACATCACGAAGGCAACGCCAACGGAGACTGAGACCGAGACCGCGTCGCACCCGCTCGATGCGCTCGTCGCCACTCTCCAG
>JAASGX010001069.1:0-10100 GCA_023334415.1 Phytopythium chamaehyphon | reverse complement strand
GCGCGCGTCTCGATGCGCCCGCCCGCGCGCGCCGCGCCCTCTAGCACCAGCACGTCGCCGGTGGCGAAGCGCCCGGACGCGGCCAGCTCGTGGGCCGCCGTCAGACCCGCCAGACCAGCGCCCACCACCGCCACGCGGCACCGGGACCTGCCCTCCATCTCGGTAGCGTGGGTCCTCATAGACTGAGTAGTATTGAAATTCCGGAAAGCTGGCGAGCGCCTTTCTGGCGAAGCGATCCTGGCGATGGCGGCGTTCGTGGCGCTGCAGGACAAGCTTGTGGACGCGCGCGCGGTCGCGTGCTGCCCGTCGATGGACCTGGTGGCGCTGCTGACGGCCGACCGGCAGCTGCTGGTGCACGTGGGTCCCGCTTTCGCGCTTGCGTTTTGTTCACAGAACTCTCATGACGCCTGTCTCCTTTCGGTTGCAGCGCACCATCTCGTGGCAGAAGCTGCTGCACGTCAAGCCCGCGGAGGTCGTGTTTGAAGCGGCGGCGCTCGCGTGGAGCCCCGATGGACTCCGCTTGGCCGTCGGATGCGACGAGGGAGAGATCGTGCTCTTCGACATCGAGGCCGGCGAGCAGCTGCCGGAGCTCCGCGGACTGCGACGGATGTCGGACGCACTCGCTCACTCGAGCGCCATCACGACCATGTGTTGGACGGACATATCTGAAAAGGCGACGGTGAGGACGCCGTCGGCGGAGCAATTCCACGATCGCGCGGAGCGGTTTTTACAGACTCCTACTTTGGAGCTCAGAAGCGGGAATAGTGTACTAGCGACCGCGGACTCACGGGGGTTGATCAAGCTTTGGTGGGACGCAAAGGTGCTATTCGCGACAATTGATGTCCCAAGTCTACTTTTTGGAGTAGAAGACGAGAAACAGAGCCGAATGGGGCTCCATATTGAGCAGGTTCAGCTTTTGCCAGATTTGTCAAAACTATATGTTTGGGCGAGACGCAATTTTTCCAACGTAGACTCAGAACCTGATAGCCAAGAAACAACAGTTCGTGGGATGCATCGCTTGGTCATTCTAAATATTGAAGCTCTACAACACGCTCGGCAAGACATATGCTCTCTATCACGATCGCTGGATGGATGTAACACAATTCTAGACGATATTTTGCTTGCATCAAAGCAGATGACAGTCGAGGTACAGTTAATTGTCATCGATGAAATGACTTGGTAACATCTCTTACTTGAGCGGTGACTCTGCAGTGGAAAAACGCAACGCGGATCTTCGACTTGAAGATGGGACTTATGGGCTCGCTGTATGAGAAGTATGCGTGCGATCAGCCTCCCCAAGCTGACATGCTGACTATTGCCGCTACCGGGATTACCTCGCCTGCACTATCTCAATTTTTTGCGCAAGATATCCAGGAGATGGTGAGATGGTGTTGTTTATTTGTAGCTGTTGAGTCTAATTGACCGAATGCATGGGCTGCCAGAGTGTCCAACGAATGCAAAAAGCCCTTACCGGAGGATGTAACGCCCTTCAGGATATCATTGAGAACAGGGTCAAGCGTGGCCTTGTTAAATTGATATTTCATTTGTCTGAGCTTCGGGGTCAAGTCAAGTGGTCACGAGCAAAGTCAGATACTCTTGTGGGCGTCACTCGCAGGGATCTCGACACGCTCCTCCAATATTTTCAGCAACTTCTTATCGAGTTGGAGGACTTTGTTCGAGCACTCCAAGACACAAGACATGATTTTTTACTGCTCTTTGACTGGATATCGGAGAGAATACGAGTCCATACAAATTCTCTAAACGGCAGCGGAGGTCCAAACGGGGCCTCTCCACTCACAAATACGCCTGCTTATCGCAACGAGGCAAGCAGCTCGGTGCTAAACCGCCGTCGTTTCTCGGAATTTTTGCGTCGGGCTGCTCAAATCGCCATCGAATTCAAGGCAAGACAACAAGATCACAACCGATACAAAGTTGAGACCACTTTCGGAAATTCAGTATCAAACCGCTTCCTTGCACCATCACCAAAGACTGGAGATGCATTTCACCTCGACCGAGGATCAGCTGGCAGGCTATTTGGACTAATCGATTCGCTCGAAAATGCATGGGTCAAGTTGGTAAAGCAAGTAGAGTCATCTGTCGCTGAAAGCATGGCTAAGCAATCACTGGAATTAATAAATGCGGAAAGCAGCACTCAAGAATTCCATATGCAACTTCTTCACAGTCAAGTAAACCGCGACGATGAGGATCAAGCTCTATTCTCTCCGAATCAAGACACTGGTGTTGTCGAAGATGATTCTGATGAAGATGATGGCATCGATTGGGATAAGCTCAATTCGTCTCAAAAGACACAGTCACATCACCAGCTCGTTTTAGTAGCTGGATTTCTAGTAAATCCGTCAACTCTTCTCGTGGCGCAAAGGTTACCTACTCAAGATCATAATTCCGTCTGGAGCACGGCAGTCGTCAAATTTGGGAGTAGTAATGACCGACTCGCGAGAAACATTCTAGTCAACAGCTTTGGATTCTACCCTAGTCGACAATCGGGTAACCAGCTTGCGATACTCATTACAACCAAGACTCAAAACGAAGCCAATAGCTCCATCAACAAACAAGAAGGTACCCCATTGCTTAAATTGGATGTTATGATCTGGTGCACTAATAAATAAATTCAGTTCGGTTGGCACTTGTGCCACTAAATCAGCTCGGTTTTCAAAATGCGTCAAGCATCGAATTATCGGTAAGACTGCTACCTACTGCAACGTCGATATCTTAAAATTGAAAGTAGCTCAAAGCTAACACCGATCATGTTACAGCGTAATCTTGCTGGCATTGACGAAAGTCAAGCTGTCGCCATCGAACTAAGCGCTCTTCGGTCTCGATATCTTGATTTTGTAGGCGAAGACCCAGCCACTTCATCCACGCAGCTAATTCCACATGGTCCACGAGGTATTATCTGCGTTGCATCCAACTATCCTCATCGCCTGCTCGCCATTTTTGACGCTGAAGAAGATGATGAAGAAGGTAGTGAGGGGTGTAAGAGCGCTGCGAGCAACGATAACACTCATCCGTCGGAATCCATGGAAATCGACTTGTAGTCCTCTGGTGCCTCTGGCGGCGCATCTACGTCTTCAGGATCTGCCTCAAGTGCATAACCTTCTCCAAGTAATAAATGTCCGACAAGGGCATTGATTTCTTCGGGCATAGATGGATACCGCTTTAGAGGAGGTGGGCGCGGGTTAGTAACATGACCGCCACCACGCATTGGAGCAACGCCGATTGAGCTGCGTCGTGATCGTTTAGGTACCACTTCAGATCGCGAGAATGTTTTCTTTCGCAGATATTCCAAAGGAATAGTGTCCTTTCCGTCTTCTTCGGCTCCCAAAAATTCGGTTGGAGATCTTGTCCGCCCCAGATCGCGATAAGTGAGGTCCAGGGGTGAACTTTCAGGGACATTTTCAGTGGTATTTCCACCGGAGACAATTGGAACAGCACCAAGCGAGGCTGACCGACCAAATACCATCAAATGGCTTGGCTCGCTAGCTGCTATGCCGTCTGAATTGAGGGTATCTTCAGTGACAGGGATGACTGGAGATACATTATTGTCTCTGGCTGAGCTGTCGGTCGCGCGAACACTTGTCACTGTACTTCCTGCTTGCGATGTCGACCTCGCTGTCCCAATTGGCGCCAACGGCGTCTGGAAAAGGTCCGAGTCTTGGCGTGCATACATGCCACTCCGGTCGGTACTCGTTTGAAGCATGCGTTCACGATCCTCGTAGGAAATTCCGATTGCGTCGTTGTTGTGCCAATGATGAATGAGTGTTTGCTGCTTGTTGATTGAGTTGAGAATGAGCACTCGCATCTCTTCCATAACACCCGGAAAGTCAGTCTCTAAATCTTCGAGGAACTCGCGCGGCAGTAGATATGTTCCCGTCGGTCGCTGTGCAAATACATTGTACTGCGCAACTGTTTGCGTGAGAATTTCCTTATACCCGAAAAACTCGCCCTCGTACAGCTTTGCGATAATTCCCTCTCGCAGAGTAGATGCTGGCACTTCATTCCGGCCGTTTGATGATACGCTGCCGCTGTTAGTATTGGGGTTGTTTGCCGAACCCGGCACGGCCATATGGTACACGCTTTTAACGACGACCATTCCGCTGACAATGAAAAATATCCCGCTGACAGGGTTTCCTTGATAAACAAGAAGGTCGCCCGCCATAAAATATTGCGGCACGAGCTGCGGTAAAACGAGTGTCAAGAACCACTTTGGCTTCTTGTCAAAGAAGCGGACGTTCGATAGAACTCCGCTATTGAGGAAAAGAATGAGCTCGCTGCGTAGCGAATAGCTGAGAGCATGGAACAACCCGTGCTCATTGAAGAGCGTTTTTTCTCCGTTGACAAAGCGGAGGTGCTCATGGCATGCCACGATAAACTCGTTTGACACACAGCGCTCCTTAATGTACGCGTTGACTTTCTGGCCCATGAGGTGCTCACGGTTCATGAGGCTTTTGGAGTTGCTCACGACTTCAATAACCGTACCTACAACGTATGCGAACAACGTTGTTCCACCAATAAAGACAAAAATGGAGTACCCTTGCTCAGTCGGGTTGGTAGCGTTCACGTCTCCAAATCCAACTGTGGTCATCGTCACAATTGCCCAGTAGACGCTCGCAATGTACTTGGAGCCCATCGAATCGGGATCTTCGAGGTAAATACGTTTCCACCACACCGCCTTATTGTCGTCGTCATGATGGGCCGATATATAATACCAAAAACAGCCGACGTAATGGGCGATCATTAGCACTGGGGCAAGCAGCTTGAGGAGACGCACTGTGTCAACACTGATATCAAGTTCGGATGCCCACTGTGCGTTCATTCGCAATAGCTTCGCAAGGCGGACTAAGCGCAGCAACTTGACGAGCTTTACCGTCCGAATGAGCTTTAACGACCGAAGACTGCTACCCACCGACTCAACTAGAAAATCGAAAGGCACAGTTGAGGCGGCATCAATCACAAATGTCGTCTTGAGATAGTGTGCGCGGATGAGGCGATGGTCAACAACCTCGACACCAGTATCGTCGACGTACGTTGTTACAAAACTTAGCATGACGTCGATAAGGAACATGAAATCCGTCACTCGGTCGGTCGTGTATAGCAGCACAGTGTCCTCGACATCAAATGCAATTCGAAATGGCACCGTAATTGCTGTCACGAGTACGAATACGCCAATGAGGAGATCCCATGCAATTCTCCGCTTGGAGTAGTGGCGAATTACACTCCAGTGCGTATGAAATTCGTCGACAACAGCATGCGATGCGGAGATTTGCCGCAAGTTTCCTGCCTCAACCACACTAACATGCGGAGAAGACACAGACTTGCGATGTCGATACTGCAAAAACGGCTCCTGCTGCTTCGACAACCGTGTCGACTGTTGAACTGAGCGCAGGGCTCGCTGCTTTTGCAGCACACGACGTCCTCGACGCGCTGACTCTTCATACCTTGCAGTCAAAATGGTCGCAAGATCAATGAGGTATTTGTGAGCGACTGCACATTTTTTCACCGCAGTAAGTAGCTCCTTACTTCGCATGGCGTACAATTCTGTCTTTTGCACGGACCGGTATGTGTGCGTATATCGACGGCGTGGAGAAACCAAGTACTCGATGCCACAGATATCTCCAGGCGCAAGCGATCCGACGATGATATTCGCGCGAATTGTCTCAACCGAGCCATCAGTGACAAAATAAAGCTCTTCCCAAACACTTTCGGCGTCTACAAGAGTTTGTCCAGGGCTCAAAATGATCGGCCGAAGCCGAGGTATAGCATACACAAAAAAGTCGACCGATGTTACGCCGAAAAATGGAAATCTCTTTACAAATGATTCCATGGAAGCAGCAAGGATCTCGTACTGAAGACTCTTTGGAAACTGGTGCAGTAATCGATCTTCTTTGAACACAGTTCGGCGACTCCAGTGATATTCAAACTGGGAGATAACCCGCTGGCGCAGGCGACGCGGAATACCGCGCTTCAGAAGAAACTCTTTCGTTTCCTGTAGCTTGAATTTAAGCTTAACTCCTCTTGGATTGTAGTTGTCTGTTAGCATTTGGATATTTGCAATAATCATGCCGACACACACAGAACCGAGACATGCAACGAGGATGCAGTATATCCGCTCACCATCAGTGACACCATATATGTCTCCGTATCCGACTGACATCATTGTGTTGGACGCCCAGTAGAAGCACGCAAGATATGGGTTTGTCAATCCTGACGGGTACAGCACATTAACCCAATTGACCCCTGTTGGGTCCCAAGTGTAGAACATGTACCATCCGCACGACACTAGGTGTGTGATAAAGATGATTAAGAGCAAGCTTTTCGCTGTCTGAAGAACATGAGCGTTAAGAGCGTCCATTTTGATTGCCTCTATTGCACGCTTGAGGCGCAGCAAACGCATAAGCTTTAGCAGTCGAAAGAGCCGCACAGTTCGCAGCAGCTTGAGGGTTAGGAGGGATGACGACTCTGACGTAAGAAATTGAAATAGCTGATCAAAAGGGACAGTCGAAGCGACATCAAATAGGAACCAGCTGCGCAAATAGCGCGAACGGATCTTGGGAAGCTCATAAACAAACACATCTTCGTCGTAGAACCCAGTGAAGAAATTGAACAGCACATCAATTGCAAAACTCAGATCAAAGCCGTGATTTAGCCACTGCTCCCACACGCGAAGCTCGATCCCGAATCCTATTCGGTACGGAACGAGAATGACCGAGTACAATATGATCAGGCCGATCCACATATCCCACCGCACCTTCCAGGTCGCTCGTGGCATAATTGTCCACTTGAATTTCTGCACTGCCTCGGACCCGATAAGAGCTGGGGGCTCGCGCAGCAAGTGATGGGATGCATTACGACTCGATAGTTGTGAAGGGTCAGACGCTGAACGTGCTGTATCCTTTAGCATCCGTCGAATGGCAAGCGGACGAACGATCTCCCATTCTCCATTGCTTTCGTCCGTTTTCGGGCCATTTTTCGATCGGTGCACGAGGGATTGTGCACGTTGTAGAACTTTGAAGGTACCACCTTTCTTTGCTGGCCGTTTGTTGTCGCTTGCTGCACCAATCAACACAGTGCCTGGGGCAGTAAGAAGGGATCGCCTAGGAGCCGATGACGGAGACGGATTTGAAGTTTTTGCAGCGCCATCAACGGCAGACCGAAGTGGTGAGGATGAGGGAGAGCTGGAAGTGCTGCCTGCATTGTGAACTTTGTTGGCACGAGGTGACAAATGTAGCAGACCTCGCACTGGCTTCAGCATGTCTTGAAGAAGAAATTGCCCCACCAATCGCCACAAGCTTATGCAAAGCAAATGATACTCCTGGTCAGTTGCTTGGAGTGACTCGAAGCGTCATTCAATGCAACCTCGTCCGCCGTCTTCCATTCAACACCAAGGACGTGGGTGTCTTGATGCTACACCAGCGGCTGGCGCGGTTGTGCTTGAGCAAGTGTTGTCCGTGAACAACCAACTATTCTTGTCGTGATGCGGGGCAACGTGCGGCAGCTTGTTATAGAAGCCGCTTGCCAAACTCTTTGAGTTCAATTGCTACGAAGCCAGCAAAGCTAATTTTGTGCTGATGAGCGAACGCGTTGAGCACCGAAATTGTGAGACCCCTCCCAATGAAAAAAATGAACGACAACACACTTTGACTTGCTAAACAACACATGAACTGGTTCTCGTGTTACTCTGATCAAAAGGGCACTTTCATACCCATTCCAGACGCCATCTTGGCCATATCTCCCAGAGCGCTGGGGTCCATGTTGCGCATCTGCTGCATCATGCGCATCATACCTTGCGGTCCGCCCATCTGCGCCATCATCTTGGGGTCCATGGCCTTGGAAAGTTGCTGCATCACTGCATTTGGGTTACGCGACATTTGTTTGCCCAAAGCAGCATCGCCCGCCTTCATCAGGCCGCTCTTGCCCATGCGACTAACAACCGTGGAGAACTGCTTGTGGCACTTGAGCAGAAACTCGACCTCATAGATCTGGCAGCCCGATCCGCGAGCAATTCGATTCTGCCGGGACGGAGTCAGCTGCACAAGGCCATCTAGCTCTGCATCCGTCATACTGTCCATCATAAACAGGAACCGCCGCAGGCGCTTGGAGGTCTCTTCCTCGCCGCCGCCGACCGAGTTCATCATCTGACTCATCCCTTGCATACCTGGGATCATGGACATGACCTTGCTAAGCGGGCCCATCTTCATCACGCTCTGGAACTGCTTGTACATGTCACGAAGCGTGAACACGCCCTTCTGGAACTTTTGCACCATCTCCTCCTGGTTGTCTAGCATCCCGCTCGTCTTGACCTCCTCCATGAGTCCGCGGATGTCGCCCATGCCCATGAGTCGACTTACGAAACTCTGCGCGTTGAACGACTCAAAGTCCGAGAAGTGCTCTCCGGTACCGTAGAAGATGATTGGCGATCCGGTCGCGGCGACGGCACTAAGCGCACCACCGCCCTTGGCGTGGCCATCGAGCTTGGTGATAATGACGGACCCGACATCGACGGTCTCGCGGAACGCCGACGCCTGGTCGAAGACGGCTTGGCCGATGGTCGAGTCCATGACGAAGACGACGTCGTCCGGCTGTACGGCGGCCGACACCTCGCGCATCTCGGCGAACAGGTCTGCCTCCTGCTTGTGGCGTCCGCTGGTGTCGACGAGGATGAGCTCGTAGTTCTCGGCGCGGAACTGCGCGACGCCCTCCTCGGCGATGCGCACGGGGTCGGCCTCCGTGTAGCTTCCGTAGAACGGGATGCGCAGCTTGGTGGCGTTCTGCTTGAGCTGGTCGAAGGCGCCGGCGCGGAAGGTGTCGGCACAGACCATGCACGTCTTCCAGCCCTTGCGCTGGTAGTGGTGCGCGAACTTGGCGATGGAGGTGGTCTTGCCGCTGCCCTGCAGGCCGACGAACATGACGACGTTGCTCTGGCCCTTGCGCATCTTGTAGGGCTTGGCCTCTGGCTCGAGCATTTGCACCAGCTGGTCCACGACGGCCTTCTGGATGAGCCGCCGGCGGTTGGCGCCCGACGCCGCGTCCTCGAGGTTGACGGCCAGCTTGACATTGTCGCGCAGCTGCCGCACGAGCTTGACCTGCACGTCCGACTCGAGCAGCGCGCCGCAGATGTCCTTCAGGATGGCCGCGAACACCTCGTCGTCCACCACCGTCGTGCGGTTCAGCTGCGCCAGCGCGCCCTGCAGCTTGCTCCCGAGCTCCGCCAGCACCATGGTCTCCAAGAGGGGGGCTTTTCCTTCTGGCACTCGGCGGCCGAATATTACCAAACCCTTGCTAAATCGATGAAGATCGCCTCGAAGCCGATGAAAAGAACGCCGTCCACCGTTGTACACTATCGGGCCGATAGTGAACTGCAGTGGACCATTTTTTTTGGGTGCGCACGACATCCTGATCATTCGCGGATTCGCACCCAAGCACCCAGGCCAAGACGACGGCGCTGCTGGCGGCCGCCCGACGCCTGATCCGCTCGCGCCCCGCTCCCGTTCCGGTCGCGCTACGCAGGGCGATGGCGAGCGAGCGCGTGCAGCTGCCGGACGCCGAGTGGCAGCAGCGGCTGACACCCGCGCAGTTCCAGGTGCTGCGCCTCAAGGGCACTGAGCGCGCCGGCACGGGCGAGTACGACAAGCTCTACGCGGACGGCACGTACGTCTGCGCGGGCTGCCGCGCGCCCGTGTACACGTCCACGGCCAAGTTTGACTCGGGCTGCGGCTGGCCCGCCTTCTACGAGGCCGTGCCCGGCGCCATCAAGGTGAGCGCTGGAAGGCGCGGGGATCTCTCGCCTTGTGCGACCTACTAATGCATTAATGCATGGGCAGGCCGTGCCGGACGCCGACGGCCGCCGCACGGAGATCATGTGCGCCAAGTGCGACGGGTGCGTCGATTTTGTTGTGGATTTGAGGGAGGTGCACGTCTTGAGTACCGACTAACACTCGAACGGTGCAGCCACATGGGCCACGTGTTCAAGGGGGAGGGCTTCAAGACACCGACGGACGAGCGCCACTGCGTGAATAGCGTCTCGCTCGTTTTCCAGCCCGGCGATAATCCGACGGAGTAGCGAGGCGGGGTTACGGCGCCGG
>JAASGX010001068.1:0-10112 GCA_023334415.1 Phytopythium chamaehyphon | reverse complement strand
GCATGGCAACGAACTTGCAGTCAACAGCAATCGTGAAAAGGAAATCGAAAGCATGTCAATCAAAAAGCCAAAATCCTAATGCAGCGCAATTCGCTACTCAGCTACAGCGACTTCAGCACGTGCGGCTCGGCAACGGGCTCAACAGTGTCAGAAGTGGGGGCGCTCACGATGGCGATTGGGAACTCGAGGCGTACGCTGTGACTCAGTGAGTACTTGCACTTGATCACGAGGCGGTAGCGCCAGTTGACGTATGTTCCAGTCGAGACCGTCGCGGTGACAGGCTCTTGGGTCGCCGAAGTCATCAGCGGGAGCAGCAGCGGCTGCTTGACGAGCTGTCCAGCCTTGACACCGAGGTAGTCCTGACGAGAGATGACAACAGACCCCGTGCGGGCCTTGCGGTTCGGCAGCACCACCGTGATGTCCTCGTAGAGGCGCAGCGAGATGGCGTGCATGTCCTTGGGGGATTGGTTCGTGATGCTTGTCTGGACTGTCAGCGTCTCGCCCGCAGCGAACACGTCCTTCTCCAGCGATCCCTCAATGTGGCAGAGCCCCTTGGAGAACACCGCGAGCGTGCCGACCTTGCCCGTGATGGAGCTCTCGAGCCCGTGGACCTCTTGCTCGTTGTGCGGCGCGTGCACAGAGAAGCTCTGTTTGGCCTCGACGTCCTCGAGGAACCGCCCGGTGATGCTGGTCGCAGCCTTGACAGTGTACGTGGAGGACGCTACGATGGATTCGAGCGGCAGAGCCGAGCGTCCGTGGACCTCGAAGCTGCTCGGGGCGTCCACCGGCAGCTGGAACTGGAGCGGGAACGTGTACTCCCCTGGTGCGTAGCTCTGCTCCTGGTCGGCCGCGATAATCTGCAGGCGTCTGGGTGAGTTTTTGCCAGCAAAACTTTTTCCTTGTAGCTCCCACCTCTAGCTCCAGGAACTTGTGCTTCTCGCTGCCCGGGATGGTCGACCCACCCACGAACTCGGTCCACGCGGCGCTCTCCTTGCCCACGACCGTCACCACGACCTCTGCCCAGCAATTTCTCCATCAGCCACGCACATTTCCACCGCAAACCTTTGGAAGAAAAGCTGGGGATTCAAAAACCCACCGCTGCAGACCACGGTCTCGGCCACCAGCAGCTCCACGTGGCCCTGCACGAGCTCTCCGGGCCCGAAACTTAAGCGAGAGAGCGAGATCCGCAGCTGGGCCTTGCCCGCGAGCTTCCCGTCGGCCGGAGACGCCATCGACGCGCGCTGGAGCCGCAGAAAATCGAGGAATGCGCATGTCGGAACGCCCTGATGCCCATCAACGAAGGAGCGCACCCATGTTCTCTCTAATCTGATAATACTTGAAACTTTGTATTTAATATATGGGTACACAAAGGCAACTTCCTCCTCCTCCTTCCTACACGAGCATGGCGACGGGGAAGTCGACTGCGAGCCGCTGCTTCTGGCCACCGAGCGTGCCAACCACCTCCAGACGGTACTGCCACTGCACGAAGCACGAGTTGAGCGACGGAGCGAGCTCGCTGGGCACCTCGAGGGCGAACACCTGCTCCAGTGGCGACCCGGGAGCGACCAGCTGGTAACGCTGCTCGCCGACGACTTTCGAGGTCTGCGCGCTGCGGCCGGCGGCCACGCTCACCGCCAGGTCTTCGTGAAGCGCGATGGCGATCTCCCGCAGATCGCTGGCGTCGGTCGGGTCCCGCTCGACGCGGCAGAGCACCTTGATGGTGTCGCCCGGGAAGTGCGTGACACTGTCGATGATGGCCGAGAGGAAGTGGCCGTCCACGGATGCCGTGGCGTTGACGATCTCGGTCGAGACCGAGTGCTGCAGCGACGCCTGGTTCCCGATGCGGATGGTCTCGCCCGCCAGCGCCCGCACGTTGCGCGGCCGCCACGTCTGCGGGCGCAGCACCTGCACCGGAAAGCTGGCTACGCTCTCCTCCTCGGCCCTGATCTCTGAGACCACGAGCTCCAGCGAGTACGCGAGCTCGGCCGAGACGTTGGACAAGTCCCCGACCTGCGCGCCCTTGAAATGGTAGCCGCCGGGAACGCTGACTGGCAGCGCGTACTCGAACGGGAGCTCGTGCGTTCCGGCCTCGAACGAGCGCTCCTTAGTGAGCAGTGCGACTTGATCCCGCAGAGCTTCGCTGCGTCGGCTGTAGGACGCGGCGGCGACGTCGCCGTCCGCGACTTCGGTCTCCTCGACCCACGTGATGAGCTCCGAGCCGCTGATCGTTACTCGAACCGCTGTGTCAACAGCCGAGCGTTAGTCGACATCGCCAGCGGTTTCAACGTCGTTGAGATGACAACGGACCGTTGAGGACAACGGTCTCCGTGACTGTCAACACAGCCGATCCGCGAATGACGTCGCCCGCGACGTAGCTCTGCTGGTCGAGAGCCACCTCCCAGCGCATCGCAGCGTCATCCGTAAGACTCGACGACGACCGCGACGACCTCGAAGACATGTCGATTGCTGGCGAGACTTGGTGCTGTTTGCTCTTCTTGATGCAGAAGCGAGAATGCCGAGCCGAGTTCTCCATGCGACAGCTGCGTGTGAACCCAGCGCCAGACTGTGGATCTTTGCGTGGAGACCGTGGCGAGAAGCACCCAGAACACCATTCACGCATCGAAAGAGCCCATGTAGCCACCACGAGCCGTCATAGTAGCATCGCGGATATCATCATGGATATCACGCAGGACGAGGACCAGTCGATTGACTCAAGTTGAAGTTGTCCAGGCGATGGTGGTCGAGTGGTGTGGCACAGGAGTGACGCACGCCGGTGCGGATCCTGCGCCATCGTGCCAAGCAGCCCATGCATGCCCGAGCACATGAACACTTGAACATGCACATGTACCTGTAGCTAATATTCTCAGCCCCACGCCATGATTCGCGCTGCACTGTTCGCCTGTCCTGTAGGCTTTTTGGCGTTCGCGAATCAGCGAAGAAAGCCGCCGCAATACGAAACGCATTCGCGACAGCCGCACAGCAAAAAAAAAAGCTATGGAGGCGCCGAGGGAATTTTGCTACCAGGCGCCTACGAGCGGGGAAAGTCGATCGCCCGAGCAAGCTAGGCTATCCGTGTGCTGACAAGTGAGCTCCGAATTTATCGATAGACGACGGGCTCGCGCGAGCACGGATGGGATTTGAGTTTTAACCCACGCGTCGAACGTTCGTATTTGAGCTGAGCTTGTCAGACGTGGAGAAGCCCACGGCTGACTCAGCCGTTGGCGGATCGTCGACCCGATCTTCCCATGCGGTTGGATGCGTGAGCTGCACGCAACCAGCCACGCAGCATGTCCGGATGAGTGGGGCGATTTTCCGCTTGCTGACTGTCTGATCAGCTCACGATATGCCGTGCAAATGCGATGCATTTGCTATCGCATCGGTTCAGGATCTGGATCACTTTTCATCCTCGTCGCCACGCCGCAACGCCGGCGCCTTGCTCGATTCCGGGCGAAGAGGAGCTGGCTGGTCGGCGTCAACGACTCGGAGATGGTTCAAGAGCTCACAGTGGCACGGTCTCGCTGTCGGCCGTCGCCGAGAGCCGAGACCTTGAGGATCAAGATCAAGTCGGTCGAGGACGACTGAGTTTTCGCCAAGCTCTCCATTCTGTGGGACTCGACCAATTTTCCCACGACTTTGTGAGTCTTCGCCAAGGCCGATGAATGCACATCCTGACCATGGCTCCGTGCCATTTGCGAGGTGTCGACGCTCATGACTGCTGCGGTTCGTCTGCTGGCGGGCAGGTCTCTGGTCAAAGTACGCACTCGCCAGGTGATCGCGTGGGGAGCAAAATCACCGTTAACTAAGTGCATAGAGTTACTTTTCACTGACCGAAGAGTTTAGAGCACTGAGGTAATGACAGTAGTTGTCAGTGCCAGCTGGTACAGCAGCGCTTGTGGCTGGAGATCAGTCGGCCTCTACAGTACGCTGCCTACGAACTCTATTGCGGCGCTCGAAAGAGAGCCAGACGGTGCGGCACTCTATGATTGACTCCATTACGATGCTCCAGCTGCCAGGATCTCGTCACAAGCGCCAGAGCGCTTGCGCGATACTATAGCATAGAGCTGCTCTCAGTTCTCATTTTCTCATCAGTGCATTGTTTCTCCACACCCCCAGGCCTAACAGTACACGCAGGCAAGTCGGCCCACATTGTGAGCGATACTAGATGCTAGTATGCTAGAAGATCGCCATGTACTGGCGGTTCCATCCTGCCAGACGTCCGTTCGAGTGATTCACCCACGCTTGCGCCCCGTTTCTGCGCCTGTCTGGGTCAAAGTCTTGGTGCGGGGTCGTCCGCTCGCGGCGTCGATAGTCCGCCCGTTCCACAGCTGGCTTTCCCCGCGGCAACCGGCTCGCCACATGTTGGAAACTGTATGCCGCCTCCCCCAGCCCTCGGCGCCGTAACGCTTCTGCCCGTTTGCAGCGGCGCTCCCGCTCGTTTCCCTCCCGCATGGCAGTCTCTTATTTCTCCCTTCGAACGCAGAGGGGAAACCTTCAGTCGGCAATAAGAAGACAGGCGCCACTTCCCTCCCTTCGCGACCGCAGCCAAGGCCTCAGTATCGGAATTGCTATCGTGAACATGCAGCCGCTCGCCTTCGTGACGATGGCGCTGGCCGCGCTCGCGGCCGTGGCCGACGCCAACGGCGTGTGCTACGACCCGACGCACGGGTCCACGGCCACCGCGAGCTCCATCTCGAGCGACATGGGCACCATCGCGGGGCTCGGCTTCGACACGGTGCGCACGTATGTGAGCTACTACGGGTCCATCAACGTCGGCAGCACCATCACGGCCGCGGGGCTCACGGCCGCGCTCGGCGTGCCGTACCCGGACGACTGGTCCACGCACGCGCAGTACGCGATCGCGGCCGCCAAGGCCGGCGGCGTGAGCCACATCTTCGTGGGCAACGAGAACCTCGCGGGCGCCTCCAGCGTGCCCTCGGGCCTCATCGCGGCCATCCAGTACGTCAAGAGCCAGGTCGGCAGCGGCGTGCAGGTCGGCACCGTGCAGCGCAACACCGAGGTCATCAACTACTCGGGCATCTCGGGCTGGTCTGACCTCGTCTCGGCCTGCGACGTGCTCGGCGTCAACGTCCACCCGTTCTTCACCAGTGGCACCGCGGCCGAGAACGCCATGGCGCTCGTCAAGACCCAGTGGAACACCATGTACTCCAACTTCGGCAGCAAGCTGCTGCTTACCGAGACCGGATGGCCCACCTCGGGCTCCTACGGATCCAACTCGGGCTCCGTCTCGGGCCTCCAGACCTTCTACAGCGACTACCAGTCATGGATGTCCTCCCAGTCGCAGTCCTTCTTCTTCCAGATGTTCGACACGCCCTACAAGTCGGAGAGCTACGAGCAGACCTTCGGACTGCTCACCTACGACTCGCAGTCCAAGTTCGGCATGGCCAGCTCGCCCACGAGCGCGCCCTCGACCACTTCGCCCGCCACCACCGCCCCCGCTACGACTGCGCCCTCGACCCCGGAGCCGACCACGGCTACCCCGGAGCCCACGACCGCGACGCCCGAGCCCACGACGGCGACGCCCGAGCCGACCACTGAGACCCCCGAGCTCGCCTCGACCGACTCGTCGGCCTCGATCGGCAAGGAGGCCGACTCGACGGACGGCAGCTCGTCGCTGCGCGGCAGCGTGAGCGGCTCGGACAGCGTTGGCAGCACCGACAGCGTCGGCAGCTCGTCGGTTGACGAGGACTCTGTTGGCTCGCTCGACGACGAGGTCGCTGATGAGGCCGATGCTGGCGACAGCACGGTCACCACCGAGTCGGCGACGACGACCGGCACGGCTGGCACTTCGGGCACCTCGGGCACCTCGAGCGACTCACAGAAGACTACGGGTGCGGACTCGTCCAACGACTCGGAGTCGGCCAACACTCAGAGCAGCGCCGGCAGCAGTGGGTCTTTCGTCGGTATTGCTATCGCTGGTGCCGCTTGCGCGGCCCTGGTCGCCTTCGGCTTCATCTACCAGACGCGCAAGCGTGCTCAGGAGATGGAGGACCTGGACGACAAGCGCGACGACTCGTTCCCCTCGGCCGTCACGCCCGTGGAGAACATCAACGTGCTGTAAGCGCGGCTCGCTGCTATCGTCGGTGGACTCGAGTCTTACGTTGTGGTTGCGTGCTGACCTGGGCAACGTACAGTTTTGTTCCTTTCCCCCGCATGTGTGTTTGGTTTGCAAGTAGAGGGCTGAAAAGAACGATATTTTTTTTATGAATGAGTTCTTCACGTTCCTCGTTCATCGCTTCCTCGTCTTCATCATGAGAGTTTCTTGCCGCCACCTTTTTCACACCTTTCTCCATGTTGACAGCGTTCAGCTTTCTCCAAGTTGACAGCTTTTCTTCTTCATGTTGACTACTTTTCGCTTTTACATGCTAACAACTTTCAACTTTCTTCACGTTCACTTTCTCCACGCCCACAACTTTTCCATTGCCACCTTTGCACCAGAACCGCTGCTCGTCGTGAGCCCAAACTTTAGGGTGAGAGCGTCGGTAGAGGCCCTGATCACCGCTGGAGACTCATCTTGCAGCCCGTCGATGCACGGGCCGCGCGCACGTTCCCGGGCCATGCTCTGTACGAAGTGCCTCCTCCCGGGCGCCACAACCTGGCGATCTTTAGTCCTCTTGCTCTCGCCGCCGATCCTGCGCGGATTACAGCGGAGACTCATCCGAGGATGATGGCGGTCGCACCCACCCTCGCTCCAGCGAGCCACAGTACTTGAAGCGGCCGTGTCAACGCTTTCCAAGGTCTCCGCAGCTCGTTTCGCCAGACGAGCCGAGCCTGGCTGCCTGACAGGCGACGCAGGACTTGGCTGTAGACATGAGCGGCCGGTTGACGCCACCGCTCCCTCCCTCTTGGCCTGGCCCATCTCGGCGCCATGAGGACTCGCCAATGGTCTCCACGGCCTGCTGCAGCTCCCTCTGGGGCCCTCCTCTGCGTTCGAATGGCCTCGCTCACTCTCCAACTCGCCGAGTCCTGAGCAAACGACCACAAGAGCAGCCAGCAGCCTCCTCGCCATGGTTCGCCTCGCCACTTCCATCTCGGCCGTGGCTCTAGCCGGCGTGGCCGTCGCTTTCGCGTCGTCCTCGGGCGACTACAGCAGCAGCAACGCCACCGACATTGAAGCCCAGGTGATCGCCGGCATTGACCGCGAGAAGATCCGCGAGTACCTGCACGCGCTCTCGAGCACGCCGCACGTGTGCGGCACGGCCGAGGACTATGACACGGCCGTGTACACCAAGGAGACGCTCGAGTCGTTCGGAATCGAGGCCGAGATCAACGAGTACCACCCGCTGCTCTCGGCCCCGGGCTCCCAGCGGCTCGCCATCGTCTCGCCCTCGACTGTGGCTCGCGAGCTCAACCTGACCGAGGCCTCGATCGCCAACGACACGTGCACGACCAGCGACAACCTGTGGCCGGGCTCGTTCATCACGTACGCCGGCGCCGGCAACGTGACGGCGCCGGTCGTGTACGCCAACTACGGCCGCCAGTCCGACTTCGCGTACCTGGACTCGCTCAACGTGAGCGTGGACGGCAAGATTGTGCTCGTGCGCTACGGCAGCAACTTCCGAGGACTCAAGGTCATGAACGCCGAGGACCGCGGCGCCGCCGGAGTCATCATCTACTCGGACCCGCAGCAGGACGGCTTCACGGTCGGAGCGGTCTACCCGGACGGCGCCTGGCGGCCCGAGGACTCGTTCCAGCGGGGCTCGGCCCAGTACCTGTCGGTCTCGACCGGAGACCCGCTGACGCCCGGCTGGGCCGCCACGAGCGACGCCGAGCGCCTCGACTACGAGAACGTCACGTCCATTCCCCACATCCCCACCATGGCGCTAAGCTACGGCCAGGCCAAGCACATCCTCAACGCGCTGCAGGGCGAGGCCGCTCCATCTACTTGGACCGGAGGCCTCACGCTCGACAACGGCTACAGGATCGGCGCCGACAGCGGAGACGACGCCGTCGTCATGAACATGGACCTGGACATCGCCAACTTCGTGGGCCCCATCTGGAACGTCGTGGGCTCCATCACGGGCAGCGAGGAGCCCGACAAGGTCGTCATCATCGGCAACCACCGAGACGCGTGGACCTGCGGAGCCATCGACCCCAACTCAGGCTCATCCTCGCTGCTCGAGATCGCCCGCGTCTTCAGCGAGCTCGTCAAGGGCGGCTGGCAGCCGCGCCGCACCATCAAGTTCGCGTCCTGGGACGGCGAGGAGTTCGGCCTGCTCGGCAGCACCGAGTGGGCCGAGGACCACGCCGACGAGCTCAAGCAGCAGGCCGTCGCCTACATCAACGTCGACGCCTTCCTCGGCCAGATCGTGTTCGCCGGCGGCAGCCCCGCCATCGCCTCGCTGCTCGTGGACGCCGCCAAGGCTGTGCCGGCCAACCTGTTCACGGGCTCTGAGACCGAGACGACGTTGTACGAGCAGTGGTTCAACCAGCAGAGCAAGCTCTCGGCCGCCACGATCAAGGGTATGGGCGCTCTGGCGCCGGACAACCTCGTGACGCTGCTCGGCTCGGGATCGGACTACACGGCCTTCTACCAGCACCTGGGCGTGGTCTCGGCCAACCTGCTATTCATGAACGCCTACGTCGTCTACGGCACCTACCACAGCTCGATGGACAGCATCATGTTCTCCGAGACCATCGGTGACCCGAACTACACGACGCACGAGGCCCTGGCTCGCTGGTGGGCCCTGCTCGCTCTGCGCCTCGCCGACGACACGGTGCTGCCGCTCGACTACTCGACGTACGCGACCGTCATGCACGACCAGCTCGAGACCCTCGAGACGCAGGTCGTCGCCCTGGTGGGCAGCGACTCGGCCGTCGACTTCACGGGCCTGTACGCCGCCATCTCGGAGTTCAACACGACGGCCGACGCCCTGCAGGCCAACATCACGGCCTTCGCGGCCGAGATCGCCGACGACGCGAGCGAGTCGAGCGAGGTGGCTGCCCAGGCGGCCTTCTGGAACGAGAAGCTCGTGCAGCTCGAGCGCTACTTCCTCACGGACGCGGGCCTGCCGCACCGCCCGTGGTACAAGCACGTCGTGTTCGGCCCCGGGTTCTTCGAGGGCTACGCCGGCACGTCGTTCCCGGGTATCGCCGACTGCATCGCGTTCGAGGACTCGGCAGAGGAGGTGCAGACCCACGTGGACCTCGTCACGGCCATCGTGCAGAACGCCACGGCCTACATCCTCGAGCAGTAGAGTGCATGGACATTGAACACAGAGAGAAGAAGAAGAAGGAGAAGAAGACCAATATCATCGACCGGGCCATGAACACCCGATGCTTTTCACCGCGGTGCTATGTGACGTGAGCAGCTACGAAACCTCTATTATAACATATAGAGGCGGTTCGCGGAGGCTTCAATAATACCTTACATACCAAAATCAAGATGTGTAGAATGTAACAATGAATACCTCCCGAAATGATATGGATACATCTATTGCCCATCACACCACCCTTGTCCAGAGGTAAAGTGGTAAAGGCTCACTTACCAATTTTCCCGGTAGACGATGGCGAAGGCGGCCATGGCTATCGACGCAGACAACGAGAACTCGCTCGAGGTGCTCATGGACAGCGAAACGTTCGATGCGGGCGACGTCATTGAAGGAGTTGTGGCACTTCGCCTGGCCAAGCGGGTTGAAGCGGAAGGTGAGTTTACTGTTGAGCACAACCAGTAATGAATGGCAGCTCTGACGCGTGACTTGTGGTAAACAGAGCTTACGCTGAGCGTAGAGGGCTATGAGAAGGCGCTCTGGTGGGAGACGAGCGAAACGAGCTCTTCGCAGCAATGGCTGAAGCGAGGCATCCTTGACGAGCGGGTGAGGCCTTCGTTGGCATGTTGGAAGTACGTACCAAGATAACAGCTGACTACGAGCGATATCTCAGCTTGTTCTCGGCACCGAGACGTCGTACGAGCCTGGGGAGTACGAGTTCCCCTTCATTTACCGACTTCCAGAGTCTCTACCGGCGTCATATGCCTTTAAGCACCGCTGGGTGGATTGGATGGCCAACGTGCACGGTTCCATCTCCTACATGCTCAAGGCCTCGCTTCCAGTAACAAGTGGGCTATCTGCGAACATTGAGGCAGAGAAGCCGAT
>JAASGX010001067.1:0-10112 GCA_023334415.1 Phytopythium chamaehyphon | reverse complement strand
TGCTGTAGCTAGATACGGCGCCGCTGCATGCTGCTGACGGTGCGTCCGCGTCGAGACGACAGGCCGAGGCGCAGTGGATGATCTGGGAGGCCGACGACGACCTGGACGGCGCGCTCTCGTGGCGGGCGCTACGAGGCGCGGGAGCTCCACCTCATGCCCGCCGACCTGCCCGCCGCTCGCATTGGTCGAAAATGGAGCTGCTGGCATGTTCCGCGAAGGTTTTGCGAAGCTTTCGGCGGAGCAGCCAGACGAGCCGGTTCGAATCGAGCCCATCCCCGTGGAACCCATTCCCTTGAACTGAGTGCAAACATGTTGGAGTTTGTATGTTGGGTAACGGCCGCGTCAAATCTTGCAGACCACTTGATTTGAGTATGTCGCCGATCCAAACACCACGCATAGCGTAGCCAAGTGAGAAAGTTGGCGCTTTTTTTCTCAGGGCCTGACATCTCGACTAACCTATGTAACCGAACATTTGCGCAGGGCCATTTCAAAATATTTACAGTCACGGTGCATTTGAAATAGACGACAGCTTACTCTGTTCCAGTCAACCAAAGTTGAAGTGCAGACCATTCCCGTAAATACTTTGTTTCTCGGCGCAAGTCAAATCACAGCAAAACGTAATTTCCAGATAGGTCGAATGAGGCGGATGTGTATCAATGGCAGACGGGCGCAATGGATTCTCCCGGCATAGTCACTTCAAGTCTCCATGGGCCGCCCCCTCGCCCCATACTCGGCGACTAAGAAACGGCCGAGGCCTCGCCTTCCTGCCTTCCTGCCCCGCCTCGGGCCACTCGCGCTTTCGCCATGGTGTTCACCGAGTTCGCGGCGCTCGTGCAGGCGCACTGGCAGGAGCTGCGCGTGCTGGGCGACGGGCCGGCGGCGCGCGCCCGCAAGAGCCGGACGACGCGCTCGCGCAGAGGCCGGAGGGCCCGCCAGCGCTCCAAGCGCAGCGCGCGCGCGGACGACGGCGACGACGACGATGACGGCGACTCGCTGGCGCAGGCGCTGGCCGAGGCGCTGGGGGACCCGGCGCTGGCGCAGGCGACGCTGCTGGGCGAGAGCCCCGCGCCGGGCAAGGACGCGCCGCGCTACTTCGACTCGGGCGTGAGCTCGGGCGGCTACAGCACGCTGGACGAGGACGACGAATTCCGCGAGCTGCTGCTGCGCCAGCCGCGGGACCCGACCGACCCGATCGACCGCGCGTGCGCCGCGGCGGTCGGTGCGCTCCAGCGGTCGGCGTCGTCGTCGGCGTCGACTTGCAGCGCCGGTGCGACGCCCGCCGAGCCCGACAGGAAGCTCAAGACACTCGGCAGCCCCGAGGAGCTCGTCGAGACCGAGCCCGAGGACGACGAGCTGCTGCGCGACAGCGACCCCTTCAGCGGCTACTCGACCTTCGACGAGGAAGAGGAGCGCGACCTGGACCTGGACGAGCTCGAGGAGCATGCGGCGGTGATTCCAAAATCCGACGACCGAGATAGTAATGCCGCCCAAGCTGAACTCGCCAGTGAACTCAAGCCGAGCGCACCTGAACCGGTCACAGAAATCATCGAGATCATCGAGACGTACGAGTACATCGAGGTTGTCGAGTCGCCCGTCAAGCCCCAGGTGGACCTGCAGACGCTCGAGGCGGGCATTGTCTGCGGGGAAGACATGTTTGGTCAGGCGACGGCCTCGCCGTCCTCCAAGGGAGCGCCGTCCTCGCCGCTCTCCTCGTGCCTTCTGTCTTCCCCCTGCACATCGACGGTCGAGTCCATGGTCGACGAGACCGCGCAGTACTGCCCCGGACTGCCGGACGAGTACGCGTGCGAGATCTACGCCAACCTGCGCGCGCGCGAACCCCGGTATCACGTCACGAGCGACTACTTCACCGTGCAGCCGTCCGTCAAGCCCAAGATGCGGTCCGTGCTGGTCGACTGGCTTGTCGAGGTGCACCAGCGGTTCGAGCTCGAGCCCCAGACGCTGTTCCTGACCATCAACTACATCGACCGATACCTGGCCAACGTGCCTGTTCGATCGCAGCGACTACAGCTCGTGGGCGTCGCGTCGCTGCTCATCGCGTCCAAGTTCGAGGAGATCTATCCGTGTGACATGGACGACCTGCTCTACATCTGCGAGCGTTCCTACTCGCGCGAGGAACTCATCGAGTGCGAGAAGAGCATGCTGAACTCGTTCCACTTCGAGCTTGCGGGCCCGACGGTCAGCAGCTTCGTGGACTATTTGATGCACTCGCTGGACGAGGAGCCACTTATCGCCCACCTGGCAATGTACCTGGCGGAGTCGTCTCTCGTGGACTTCAACTTCTGCGCGGAGCACGCGCCGTCCAAGGTCGCGGCTGCAAGTCTGATGGCAGCCTACTGCTTTGTAGAGAACCAGCCGCCGACGCTCGTGTGGAACTTCCGGAGGCAAGAGCTCACGGGGTACACGCTCGACGAACTCGTGCCGTGTGCTCGGACCCTGTGGGGCGTGCTGCGGGACCAGCCGAGCGACTTGGTGGCCATCAGCAACAAGTACGGCGCGGAGGACATGAGCCACGTCTCACGCCTCCCGCTGGACGACCTCGAGCTGCTGCTCGAGTGATGTCGGTATCTATATAACCTATTACTGTAGCACTTTTTTGGAGGAAGGGGGCGAGAGTAGTGAAGGAGGCGAGGTAGTTGTACCAAGTGCGTGTTCGTGTGGTGGTGATCTATGAACTGGCAAGTCCAGCAATACTGCAGTTTTTTTTTCAATGAGGCACATGGGGCACACGGGTGCTTGTCAATAGCACGACATGGGTACGGGATGATATTGACTGGACATGCGCACAGGTGTGATGTCACTAGAACCCATTGTTCGCGGCTTCCCCAAACAGCTCGTCGATGACTTCGTAGTTGATACGCCGACTCTTTAATTTCTGTGATGAAATCAGCGTCATGTCAGAGCCATGAGACAACATGAAAAATCACAAGTATGTAACTCACATAGATGGCGTGCTGCGCGGTGTCGGGTGGTGGCGCGTTTACATCTGGCACCTTCTTCCTTCGCTTCTTCTTGGGCATGTCTGGCGCATTGAGACCTAGTAGCCGCTTCTCTTCCTGCGTTGGATATCACAGCCACCGTTAGCTGACATTGCTAAATAAACGGTTCGCTAGCTAGCCCCGCACCTGCTCCTGAATATAATCCTTGTTCATCTTCTCCCAGATCAGCTTCTTCTTGTCGGCTTCTTCGCGCGTCAGCAACAGCGAATTGATCTCGTCGTCGTCAAGATCCGAAAATGTGTCGCCCGCATGTTCGCCTCCATTTCCATGGTGGCCGTTCGCGCGCTTGCGTGAAGTAGTTGTCTCTTCTTCATCCTCGACTTCCTCTTCGTATTCATCATATACCTCGCTTCCAGCACTTGGCCGCCTTCTGCGCGCTGATAAAGTGTCTATGCTGACTTCAGCCGAACTCTTTGAGGATAACCGCTTCTTGCCTGACCGAGCTGTACTTGGGCTATTCGACTGAGTTCCGTGACTGGCCTTAGGAGTCGAGTCCTCTTCTTCTAATGCAAGCGTCAAGTCGCGCTCGATGGTCTTGTAAAAGTCGGCTTCTTCACGCTTGCGCATAATGTAACGAGCTGACTTGCGGCGAACACGCATCAAAACCTCTTGCGCAGCTAGGCGACTTGCACGGTTCACAATCTGATCATTGGGGTTGTCAAATCCGTAGTCGATGTCGTCGTCGTCGTCATCCTCATTGTCCACTTCAACAAGTGCATCCTCTGCCCCGTTCTTCGCTGCGCTCGTGCCATTCAATATTGCGCTAGCATGGCGCTTCTTGTAATACAAATCGCCGCTGAGGAACCGCGACATCTCTTCGTCCTTCATGCGCTGAGTTTTTTCATCGCCACCACTGTCGTCTTCGTTCTCGACTCCACCCTTGCGGCGCGAGTGAAGTTTCTTGTGCGTGCCATTTTCGAGCGGTAAACGCTCCGACTCGATCAGAAGCATCTCCATAACCTCTTTTTCGCGATGGCGCTGAAAGCTTGGCGGGTCACACTCAACACGTGACATTTCGAGTTTTCCGACCTGGTCGTACGTGAGCTGCGCCGTGGGCGTCAGCGAGAACTCGTAGAGGCGCTGCTTGAGCGTCCGCTCGCCAATGTTGACGACATCCATGACGTCGTGGAGGCTGCACATGACTGACTGCGAGCGCGCAGCAATGAGCAGCGCTGCGCCGCAGATGCCCGAAGGCCGACGGCCGGTCTCGATCCAGTCGCGCTTCATGGTGGCCACCAGGCGCAGCGCCGTGGTCGCGATGCTGTGGGTCTTCTCTGCAAAGTTGAGCTGCGACGCGAAGCGGTGGATGTAGAGCGACGGGTCGATGAGCGGCAGGTGGATCTGCAGCAGCTTGCAGAACTTGAGGAAGACGCCGCCGAGCACGTAGACGTTGATCTGCAGCTTGTCGGAGAAGTCGATGAGCAGGTGCGGCGAGCGCTCGCGCCGGCAGACGATGTAGAGGCAGGCGGCGATGACGGTCTGCGCCTTGCGGCCGTGCGTGAAGTTGCGCTGCAGCGCGAGCGCGTAGAGGCGGAAGGCCGAGTCGACGTAGTGGTCTCCGAGGCGCAGCATGCCCGCGATCTGGCGGATCTTCTTCTTGCCGTTGGCGAGCGTGTTGGCGCGCGACTCCATGCCATAGTTGCGGCCGCTCGTGCCGACGTTACCGAAAGACTTGGAGGCCGCCGCGCTCACGAACTGGCCGACGACCGAGTGCGCGCCGCCGCCCGACTCCTGGAACTCGATGGACGACACGATGTTGTTCTCCTCCAGGATCGTGCCGCAGCTCACGCACACGGCCTCGCCGCTCACGTCCACGACGTCGATCTCGGTGCACGCGCACGTGGGGCACACGCCGCTGGACGCCATGGCCGCCCACTCACTCGCTCGGCTTGGCTTGGCTTGGCTTGGCTTTCGCTGCAAGGTTCTACTGGCAACGGGGTTCGCTATCGGGTTATGGAGGCTTTCCGGCAGGTTCCCCAGCGCGGACGCGGGGGTATCGAATCTGGAAGGAAAACACCGTGTGGATCGAGCGGCCTCTCCCCCTCTCCTCGCAGGCAGCAGACCACCGGACGAGCCGAGCAGCGAGCAGCAAGCAGCAGCAGCCGCAGTGAGCGACGCGAGCCATGGCGACGCCCAACTACGCGACGCCCAACCAGGAGATGCCGCCGCCCGGCGGCTTCCGCGCCGTCAAGTTCCGGCGCGGCGTGCCGGCGACGCGTGGGCCGCCGGGCTGGGCGCTGTTCCTCGGCACGTTCCTCGTGTCGTCGTTCGGGTTCTACCAGGTGGGCCAGCACAACCAGCACACGCGCGAGGTGGCGCGCGAGGAGCGCGAGCGGCGGATCGCGCTGCTGCCCTTCCTGCAGGCCGAGGCCGACGTCGAGTTCCTCGCGCAGCGCGAGAAGGTGCTGGACGAGGAGGCCAAGATCATGAAGGACGTCCCCGGGTGGGTCGCCGGACAGTCCACCTACCACTCGGACCGCTACCAGGCCCCGCTGTACGCGCAGAAGAAGTGAGCGCGCGCGCCGCGGGCGTAGCAGAGGGCGGCGGGGGTGCCTCGCGCGCGCCGTGGGCGGATGTAATTACGAACGCGGGCGTTCGGTCCGCGCACGAGTAACGCAACGCACCCAGCAATAAAATGTCGACCAAGATCGGTCTCTTCGTGTTTACTGCCATCCTTCTCCTGGTGGCGCTGGTTATAGCCCATGCTTGCTTCCTTCGTAGCGACGGCCGCCCAGATCAGTCCGCGCGCTCTACAGACCCTCGTCCATCTCGTCCTCGATCTCCTTGGCCAGTTCCTCCTCCTGCTTCTCGCGCTCCAGGCGCTCCTCGGCACTCTCCAGGTCCTTCTTGTATGCGTCAGGCGGGTATCGCATCGCCTGCAATGAGGAAAAGACACGACGCGTCAGTGGAAACCAGCATCAACTTGTAGAACAACCAGCGTGGTCGCACCTTAACAGCCTCGTTGTGCACGTCGAGGCAGAATGTAATACGCCGGTGGAAAGCGGTCTGCGGGTCGTTCGTCGTGTACACATTGATGGTCTCCTTGAGCTGCAGCCAGCCGTTCTTGTGGTCGATCACGCCGTCAATTACGCCGTCGCGGATAGCCTTGGCGCACACAAACTCGGCCGTCGACGCATCCTCGAGTGCCAGCTTGGCCGCAATGTCTGCGAACTGGATCCGCGAATACGACGTGCTGATCTTGCGCAGACCTGTCTTGATGACGTTATGACGAAGTCTGGGAGCAGATAGAAGAAGTTAGGCTGGCTGAGATTCGATTCAAGTGCACTCAGGCACCAATAACCCACCGAAGGATGAGCGTGTACGTGTGATCCGCCTTGAAGGTCGGTGCGTGCTGGGCCAGCACGGCGTTGAACTCCTCGAGGTTGCCGACACGCACAGCCTGTTCGTTCACGTGAGGATTGGTCAGAGGTACATTGACGCTCACAGCCAAAGCTAGCGAGGACGCACGTTGGTGAGCTGCAGATACGGGGCGAGTGCAGTGCGGAGCTCGTCCTGGTTGAACACGTTGCGCTCGGGCACCTCGCCCATGAGCAGCTGGACAATAATAGAGAGTTTGTGCACCGTGCGGCGGAAGCCGAACGCCGTGTTCTGCGGGGCCTTGCGGATCGACTGCGACAGCTTGGTGAACGCCTCCGTGTACTCGAGCTGCACGGCCTGGATCTTGCCGACGTAGTACAGGTAGCGCACGAACTGGTTGTTGGAGACGTTTTCTGGGAAGGTGGTCTTGTTGACGAACTTGTACGCCTGCTCGTAGAGGTTCTCGGCCAGGTAGTTGCGCAGGATGAGGTTGACGAGCGTGGCCTGGCCCACCTCGTCGTAGCGCAGGCAGGCCGTGCGGTGCGCCGCCAGCAGCGTGTTGCGGATCGCCGGCAGGTCTCCCGCGAATTGCTCGTGGATGGATGCGTAATACGTGTACACCTTGGCCTGGAAGGCGTCGAGCGTGCGGCGGTTAAACTGCTGGCAGCGCGCCACGAGCTTCTCGGCCGTGTCGAGCGCCTCGGCGCCCATCTTGTACTTAACGAGCGCGGCCAGCGCGAACAGGAACAGGAACACCTCGATCTCGATGAGGTCGCTGGCGGGCGCGGGTGCGACGACCACGGGGGCGGCGGTCTCGGCCTCGGCCTCTGGCGCGGGCGCGGGCTCCCCGGCGTCCTCCATGGCGACGTCCTCGTCGCGCGTGGCGGCCGCGCGGACGTTCGGCGCCACCCTAGCCAGCAGCGCCAGCAGCGCGCGCTTGGACTCGCTGTGGTCCGGCAGCACCTGCGCCACCGCCAGCTCCAGCTGCGCCAGCGACAGCGTCTTGCGCAGCTTGCTGGTGCTGCGCAGCACGCGCGGCAGCTTCTCCTTGGCGTTCGTCTTGACGACGCTCTCGACCAGCGCCAGCGTGCGCTTCAGCTCCTCGTAGGCCGCCGCCTCCTCGGCCGCCAGCTCCTTGGCGCCCAGCGCGCGCGCGCCTGCGGCGTACGCGGGCGTCTGCGAGAACGTCGACTGCGCGCTCATGCTGCGCCGCGGATCTTGGCTTGAGAAGGTGTCGAGGGGAAAATGGGGAGGAAAGATCGTCGGCTGCGCGTCTTGCAGTTTGTATGCGAGGTAGAACCTTCCATACACTATAGAGCCTTCAAAAACGCATAAGCAAGTCGAAGAGAATGGGAAATGAGAATTCGATCGCTAGTGCTTCGTTACTCTTTTGGCAAGGTGACAACGCGCACGGGGAAACGTATACGAGTCTGGTTGACATTTTAGCGATGCTCTGTCACCGCGCAGGCTGATGGTGATTACATCCATAAAGGAACATTGCCAAGAAAAAACAGTGGAGAGGTCGAAGCCACCGCACATCCTCAATGACATTCGCACGAGTTCCAAATGGACGATGATCATTGTCAACGCTAGAGCCAGTCCAAAACAATTGCAACCATGACGCTGCTGCGCATCTCGGCAATAATGACCAGTTCGATGATGTTCTTGAGTTCGTCGAAATATGCCAATAGCTACCTAACTCTCGTACCCTGTACACCAGCCAAGGCAGATCCTGATCCAATCACGGTCGCTCCCGAGACGGACGCAGCAGGGCTATCTCCGGATTGTCAGTGCATTCCTTTGGCTGGCCTACGTGGGATGGTGTTCAAGAGAGAGCATTGCTAGTTTGAGGGAAATTGAGGATGAATTAGATTGTTCGCGAAACATGTATGCCAGATAGGACTTCCTTCTGCTAATTGTCTTCATGGGCCGCATACTTTTCCTGCTCGCTCAGCCCAGCGAAATCCGGACATGGACCCACTGGGGGGCCATCTGCCCGTCCGTCTCTGGCAAGGTATCTAGGCTTCCGATGACGGCAGTGGCCTTTTATTTCCATGTGCTCGAAGACCTCAAAGGGCTACTTGTGGGCGGTACCTGTCGGCACTATGTCGTCCACAGTCTCCACTTATTGAATTCCTGTGTACCACGCCAACATTGGGGAAGCGATAACCAACGGGCTGGGTGGTGCTTGACTGCGATTACAGCTGCTCATTACTGTGATGTTCCAGTTGTGTCAACCCCGCTATCCTCGCCAAGTACACGAAGCTGGACGCAGTTTTAACCGACCGAAAATTTATTAACCACCTGGTTGAACCGATGACCGGAGCAGCCTACCAAATGAAAAGGTAGCTTGCTTGCGATTGCCAAATTGGTCGAACAATTGTCGCATACTAGGAACTGTACCATTTCGAGCATTTTGCTGTAGACTGCCAGCAACGTGCTCGTTAGCTTAGTGTGAGTATTTTTGTCCAGGGTAACAGTCCGATATATGGTTAGTAGAGACGTCCATCGCGCTCATAAACAGCGAACACGCCACTCCGACCTTGGTGACGACGCCCTCTATGCGATTGAGTGTATCATCTCGTTGTCGACCTCGCCGACTGATCGACGACCCACCACCACCATTGGTAGTGCTGGGTACTCACCTTGGAGACAAAGCGGTGGCGAGGAAAAAGCCAAAGTGAATTCATTTTTTAAAGCTCCCAACGAAGTAAACTCGACGACCACCTACATTGTTCGGTGAATCTCCTACTTCCCACATTCCCTTGAGAGGTGGGCGTGTCCATCTCTCCGACAAGCCGTAGGTCGAGAGTAGCCACATTTAGCGCGATGGGCAGCAATAAACTATACTTGGCCATCGTCGTGCGTCCTGGCGAAATGGATGGCTTCCGGCCACGATCAGGCGAGTGCTGGTGAGTACTTGATCTGCAAGTGTGCCGACTGCATTCCACCTCGCAGTCCACTGCCGAGCCTATTACTCCAGCTCAGCGGGATTCTCGTGCTGACGAGACACTGCGCAGACAATTGCGCTTGCGTTCGTCGCTGCACTATGGGAGCAGGCATGTTGGGGTGTCGATAGACCCCTCAGCCCTGGGTCACTACTAACTCATAGTGGGACCTGGAGTTTGTGTTTGGTGACGGTTACAGCCATTCCAGATTTCCCCAGCCCTGAGAGCACGCCGCAGAGGATGTGTGTACAGCATAGCCACTAGCTTACCTTTCCGTTAGCGACGGACGCCGACCGACAGAACGACGCGACGATGCAGACGATCCAGTACAGGCAATCGATGCTGGCGGTCACCGAGAGAACAGTGTACTTCAAAGTAAGGCGCTCAGGGCGGCTTTGAGTGTTGTTGCGACGATGGTGTACAGAGAGCGACACTTCTCTGCGCGACCAAGCAATCGAGGGCACGCTTGCAGACACACAGACAAAGGAACTCGCTCGTCCACAATTAGCGAAGTTAAACTCACTCATTGGCGTCAGAAAAGCTCCAATTAATCCAGCAGAGCACCACATGCTGAAACTACATACTCTGTGCACAGCTCCAACCCCAGTCTGCACAAAAGGCGTGGCTAGGCGGAGGAGGGCTAGAATAAACTCACCAACCAGAGAATAATTAAAAGAAAATTTGCACAAAAGGCATGACATTACAAAGTAGAGCGAGACCAAACCCGCCGACAGGTGGACAGATGAATGGGAGGACGTCACCAAGACGCTTTCAAATGTCAAAGAGCATAAAGCGGTCGACAGCTGTGAGATTTGAACTCACGCGGGTT
>JAASGX010001066.1:0-10128 GCA_023334415.1 Phytopythium chamaehyphon | reverse complement strand
TGCAAGGTTCACAGTCCTTAGTACCATGCCGACAGACAGTCACGACAAGCAGCTGGTAAAAGGCTTTCCCAAGTCCAGTCATCCCATCGAAATTCGCAAACGTGCAAGCTATACAGCTTCTCACCGCAAGCTTTCAGTCAAACCCCTTTTTCTTCATCCTAAGGGGAGTCAACGACCCGAACGTGGAGGTCCATGCGATCATTAGAGAGCATGACGCATCTCAATAGCGTACACATAACAAGCAACAAATTGGATTGAACTTTTGCAATCTCGATTTGCATTTCAACGTTCAACAGGCGTTCGCCCTCGACGAATACGAAGCGCCAGCTGACAGAGGCTATGCAAAGCCATACAGCACTGTCACGGGTCGCAGCTTACGATACGTATGCATGCACATTGACCTCCACTCTCAAGATCACGTGCCACTCCGCTTGATCTGGGGACAGTTAGAAGTCGTCGTCATCGTCGTCCTCCTCGTCGCTGAAGTACGTCCGCCGCTTCATCTACTCGTAGTTCAAATACGCATAAGCTCCCAGTGGTCATGCCACTAGCTTCATGACTGCAAAGTCGCCCGTACCGTGACCTTGGTGCGCTGCTTCTCCTCGGTCACGCCGACCTGGTTCAGCAGGTCAATGAGCTTGTCCTCGTCGATCTTGGCCGCGAGCTGTCCGCGCTGCGCCATCTGAATCACCATGTCCTCGATGGCGCGCGCCTTGTCGGGCTTGACGATGGCTATCCGCGACACTGCTCGACCACCTTCACGTCAGCAAGTTCAGAGCCACCGATCCTCCGCTCCAAATCGACGACGTACGGCGCTCACGGGCCTCGGGCTGCAGCACCTGCGACACGAGCGACGCGCGCATCTGCTCCTGCTCCCTGGTCGCCCACAGTCCGCGAGTGTCAGCCTCAAGGCGCCTCGGTATCCAGCAGCGAGCCTTAACCGCAGGGCCACGCACTGCTGCTTCTGCTGCTGCGCCTGCATCTGCTCGACCGACATCGGCGCTCCGTTCGGGGTCTGCGTATTCACCAGGCGGAGGGGAAGCGCCCCATCACCCTCTCAACGTCAGCGAACCGCCCCGCCTCGCCCTGCAGCAGGCGCCACGCACGCTCATGGTCGCCGCGTTCCTCTCGGCTGGCTGGTTCCAGAAGTGCTGCTTTGACAAGTGGGCGCTATCGCAAGATCCCATTTTAGTGACATCTCAGACTCACTCCCAGTATGCATCCACTGCAACATTCCGGAGAAGGCCATGGCGACGCCCATGAGGCGCCAGCCGCTCGCTTCCAGGCCCGCGTCGAGCCTCACAGAGGCCGAGGAGCTGGGCGACGCGGTACGCGGCTTCCTGGTCCAGCCGAGGGCGCAGTCGCGGAAGCGCGCGCGGCCGCAGAGCGCGGAGGACGAGGAGAGCGAGCGCAGGCGGCGGGCGGAGGAGGCGGCGGCACGGCTGAAGCGCGTGAAGCGGCTGCTGCGGGCGGCCGAGGGCGACGGGCAGCGCCGGCTGGCGCAGATAGTGCTGGACGAGGTGGCGAGCCGGCTAGGCGGGAGGAAGGTGGCGCCCGAGGTGCTCGAGAGGGTGCGCTACTTATAATGGTGACCCATTGTGGACATGGAGGTCGGCTGACTGTTCCGGCGGCAGGCCATCGCGCTGTGCAAGGAGCTGTTCCAGCGGTCGGCGGCTTTCCGGAAGCTCGTGGCAGCGCAGACCTCGCAGTTCTACGACCGCCTGCTAACGGCGGCAGGCGCCGACGGAGACGGCTTGAAGCGAGCCTCGCCCCCCGCGCCTCCGGTCAAGGCGGTGCTAGCGCTCATTGAGCAGTGGAAAGACGATTTTGGCGCGCGTTATCTGCAGCTGATTGCTGGATACGACGTGCTGGTGGCGCGCGGGTACTTGTTCCCGAAGACGAGAGAGAGGCAAGCGGCTCTAACAGGTCAGCAGCTCCAGGTTGAGTCGCACCAGAAGCGAGTGCAAGCGCTGAAGGCGGTACAGCGACAGCGTGAGATGGAGGAGTTTGTTCCCGAAATGGAGGCTCTGCTAGGTGAAATGCACCAGATCTTTGACATCCTGATCCCGACGCTGGATGCGTTCCAGCTACCGGATGCACCACCACCTTCGCCGCCTCCATCGTCGACTGATAGATTACTTCCAGCTGCAAGTGCTACTATAGCTGATGGTGCTCCTGCAAGTGAAAGCTTCGAGGATATTGGTGCCACAAATGAGGACAACGAAGACGACGAAGAAGACATCGAGTGGGAAAGCGTCGAAGACAACGACGCAGCTGACGACGGCGAGTTTCGGCCGCACGAAGGGATGGACATTAACGAGATCGTGCAAGCGTACGGGCTCGGCAGCGCGTCATACCAGCTCACGATCGAGATCCCGACGTCTGCGTGCGATCGCTCGGGTGAGAACGAGGTGCTGTTTAAATCGCTGACAGACGCCATTCTGCGTCTACGAAAGCGTTTTCTGCCGCTTGTGGCGGACTGGCTCGCCCACACTCGTCAAAACAACCGCGAAGAGCTCCAGCGCTTGCATGACCTCCGTGCGCGACTGCAGGACGCAGAGCTCAAGTGGGAGGACCTGGTGCGAGAAAGCGAGCGCAAGCAGTTCGCACGCATCGCTCCGCTGGTCGTGACGGTCCCTTTGGACGCGTACGCCCCGCAGCTGCCGCCCGACCCCCGCAAGCGGAGGAGGAGGTAGGCGATAGGTTGGTTCAGTAAGTTGAGCTATTCGCTCCATATCCGTGCGCGCGGCTCGCTGGCGCCATGATCGGCGGGTCCGATCCAACTGAAGCCATGTCACGGTCGCCGGCTCGGCTCCATTCATCTGAGTCGCCGTAAATTCTCTCTTTTTTCCGCCAATCATATCTGCTCTCGAAGGTTGCCCTTTGCCCGGCCTTTCTCCATGGCGGCAGTTCCCGATACGCCTGGCGGCGCGAACTGCTGGACGAGAGCGCGCTAGAGCTTCGGACATGGCTGCGGGCGTGTCGATGGCGAGCGAGGGCGGCGAGGGCGGCGAGTGGGAGGCGCTGCTGTGGAGCCTCATGGCCGTGGACAACGCGGAGCGCGGGCGCGCCGAGCTGCGCTTCGCCGAGCTCAAGGCGCAGAGCGACGTGACGCTGCTGGGGCTCGCGCGCGTCGTGCACTCGCGGCGCTCGGACGACGTGCGCGGGCTCGCGGCTGTGCTGCTGCGCCGCGTGCTGCTGCGCGACGCCGTGTCGCTCTGGCCCGCGGCCAGCGCCGCCGTGCGCGCCGCCGTCAAGCGCGAGCTGCTCGCCGTGCTGCTCGAGGAGCAGAACCGCAGCATCCGCCGCAAGGTCTGCGACACGGTCGGCGAGCTCGCCAGCAGCATCCTCGAGGACGGCCAGTGGGACGACCTGCTGCCCACGCTGCTCGAGTGGGTCGACGACGCTACCAACGTCACGCTACGCGAGACGACGCTCCGCGTGCTCGAGATGGTCGCCGTCTTCCTCGCTAACGCCATCGCACAGGAGGCCGCGGGCGCCAAGGCCGCGGGCGCCGCGCTCCCGCTCAAGGGTGGCGCCACGCTCGAGGTCACCATCGTCAACACGCTCGTGCGCCGCATCGCCGACCCGGAGGGCCGCGTCGCCGTCAACGCCATCCGAGCGCTCGCCATGCTGCTGCTCAACATGGACTCGCTCGACGCCGTGGCCCACCCAGAGCTTCTAGGATCCACCGTGTCGCTAGTGCTGCAGGCGCTGCACCGAATGCTGTCCAACCAGCAGTTTGACGATGTCGTGGAGACGCTCGAGGTCCTCATCGAGCTTGTGGAGCCCCACCCGCTCTACTTCAAGGCCGGATTGAATCACTATGTCGAGACGATGGTGCGAATCGCTGACGCCCCTGCTGCAACCGTCGTGGTTGGGGGAAGCACAATGCCGGATGGCTGCCGTCAGCTCGCCATGGAGTTTCTGGTATCCATTGCGGAGCAGGCGCCGTCAAAGTGCCGCCGCCTCTCAAAGAACTTTTTCGTCCATGCAGTGTACCCGATCGCGTTCAAGATGATGCTGGAGCTGCAAGACATTGACACGTGGAACGTGTCCAATTGCGAGGACGAGCAAGAAAGCGTTGTGGACCACGAGATCTCCAACTTTGATGTGGGCTCCGAGGCTCTGGAACGCCTTGTCGCTGCCATCGGCCCCAAGCGCTCGTTGCCGAAATGTTTTTCTCTTATCCAGGAGTATGCGTCAAACCAGGAGAACTGGTTGTTCCGTCACGCTGCACTTGTCGGTCTGTGCCAGATTTTGGAAGTGTTAACGTACGAGCACCTTGATGCCATCGTCCAGCACCTCCTCGCCCAAGCTTACGACTCCCATCCGCGCGTGTGTTGTACTGCTATCGATGTAATCGGTCAGATGTCTGTTGACCAAGGCCCTCAGTTTCAGGAAGCCTATCATGCCCAAGCATTGACGGTACTTGCCCATTACCTCGAAGACTTCAGCAAGCCTCGACTCCAAGCGCATGCTGCTACCGCTCTGCGTCAGTTTATTGATATGTGTCAGCCTGAAACCCTGGAGCCATACCTAGAGAAGCTTCTGCATCAGTTGTTCGCCATTTTGCAGCCGTCATCGCCCAACCAGTCGCGCATTGTGCAGGAACAGTCGATCACAGCGATTTCCTCGATCGCCACCGTCGCCGGCACATCATTCAACAAGTATTACGGTGCGGTGATCCCGTCACTTAAGCAAATTCTTCTTGCATGCCTGCAGGAGTGCACGACTACAGGCACACCTGGTTCATTCACTCTGGGTGGTATCACTCTCGAGTGCATTAGCTTGGTCGGTGTGACCGTTGGCAAGGAGCTGTTTAGCACTGACGCTGTGGAGATCATGTCGATCATGGCTGAGATGCAGAACACGCCCAAGATTGTCGGCAATGAATGGATCCGCACATACCTGCTGCAGGCGTGGGCCCGTTTTTGCAAGTGTCTCGGCAAAGACTTTGCGCCTTATTTGCCTGTGGTCATGCCCTCGTTGCTGTTTGCAGCGATGCAGCAGGCTGAGTTTGAGGTCGACCCAACGACATTGCCAGATGACGACGATGATGCATCGACCGACAGTGAAGACATTCAGATTGCGCAAGTCAATGACCGCTGCCTAAGCATTCGTACATCAATCCTGGAAGAGAAGGCGACTGCTTGCCAGCTGCTGACCGGAATGGTGATGGATCTGGAAGACGCCTTTTTCCCATACGCCGAGCAAGTGACACAAGTGCTTGCACCCCTCATGACGGACTCGGTGCACTCGGACATCCGCTCATCAGCCATTAGCTCCATGCCCGCGCTCGTCAAGTGCGTTGCCCTTGCGTCGTCGAACAGCGAAGCCATGAAGCAAATGGTTGACTTTACGCTTGGACGACTTGTAAACGCGCTAACATCCGAGCCCGAGGTTGAGCTTGTTATGAACATTATGCAGAGCATGAAAATGTGCATTGTGAACGGGCTGGAGTCTCATCCGCACGTTTCACTTAATGATGCGCAGCTGCGAGAGCTTGTTCAGGGACTTCTTCTTGTATTGGCGGACAGCTTCCAGCGTCGTGCCCTGCGTCGCGCTGCAAAGTCTTCTGATCTTGGCGAGTCAGAAGGAGGCGACAGCCACGAAGGTGCTGAGCACGCTGGCGAGACTGAGGAATTTGACGATGAAGAGGACGAGGATGATATGGATCAGGATGTCGAGCAGGAGCTGCAGTTCGTTCTGGCAGACTGCATTGGCTCCCTTGCGAAGACTCACGGCGAGAAATTTTTCCCAGTCTTCCAGCAGCAGTTGTGGGACAAGATTGTCGAACTCGCGGCACCTCATTGCCTTGCCGAAGACCGCAAGCTGGCGCTGTATATTCTAGACGACGTACTTGAGCACTGCGGCACGCGGGCCATGAACGAAGTGGGCGTGTTCCTACCACTGTTGATCAGCGTCCTCCAGACCAGTGACGGGTACCCTCCACTCATCCAGGCATCTGCATTTGGTATTGGCGTTTGCGCGCGCCTTGGTGGTGACCGGTTCGCCAAGCATGCTAGCCAGTGTTTACAGCTGCTGCGTGAGGTTCTAACCCACCCGCATGCCCGCGAACCCGGTATGCTGAATGCAAGCGACAATGTGGTGTCTGCGTTTGGTCTCATCTGCGAGCACCAATCTGCTGCGGTGGACTCGGCGGCGCTGTTCCCGCACTATTTGCAGTTGCTCCCGCTGAGAGGCGACCTAGAAGAGTCGGTGGCGGTCATGACTCGTCTGTGTGCCTCTGTTGACGAGCGCAACGAGCTTGTGCTCGGCGCAAATTGCTCCAACCTTCATCGTATCGTCGCCATTTTTGCGGATGTGATTGGAAACCGTCGCAACTACATCAAGCACATTGACGAGGAAGTGTTCACTGCCCTGCGGGACCGCATTGCTGCGAGCCTTGTGGGGCTGCGGTCGTCTATTCCCGAGCCAATGATGACTCAGGCATGGGCCACGCTTTCTGGTCCTCAGCAAGCTGCGCTGCACTCCCTCTTTGGGTAAATTCAAGATGCGTGATAATAGGACATGGGGATATGCAAGCTGATTGATGGCAAATGTAACGATGATATATCCTTGGGTGAAAGATGCCAACACTAGTTGTTCCAACATCACCACTGTTCGCAAATTGGACATGGTAATTGATCACCTTTGAAGATACGCAGTCACTGTGATGCAGATTCACGCCACATTTATAGTTAGGAAATGCAGTGAAGCACTGGGAACAATCAGGAATAGATGAAAGCACAACAGAGCATTGCTGCCGAAAGCAAGAATAGCAGCACAGGAGTTTGTTCTGGCCGGACTTTTCACACCTCTTGCCGTGGCGCGTGCGCTTATCGTGAACTCGAAGAACGCTTCGATCATTGCCGCCATCGAAGAGTATTTGTCTGTGCGCGGCGCTCGTCTGATATGGGGAGCGGTGCATCGGTGCCGGCATTAGGCCCCGAAGCATTCGCAATTATCCGCCAGGTAAGGGGCTGTTTATCCCAGTCTTGCCAGACAGTTTTGTGTGACACGACTTGGCTGTCTATCGTGTAGGAGTATCAAAACCATGTCGCTGCCGGCGAATCGGAAGAACAGATTTTTCACAGTCTCCGTGAGCTTCTGATACATAAACTTGACCCAGATGATACAAAGCTGGTAGGTGCTGTGGGAGAGATCGATCGGACAGGTAGTGGACGCCGCTATGTTCCAGCAGATGAAGGGCCGATTTGTGATGCCGATACAAAAGAAGCGAGAACTACTATTTCTTCCTATCGCGACGCTAGGGTCGACTCGATAGACGTGCCAGTATTCGAGGTATCATCCAGCGAGAATATGTCGGTCGAGGATGAGCGCTCATTATCAATCGTATCGATCTCACAAGACGAAAAGTTGTCTGAAACTGAGCATACAATGATGCCGTCTCGCTCAGCTCCGGCACTACGAGCAAGTCTTCACGAGCATGACGACGATGAAGATGGTGACCAAATGTCGGATCTTCACCATGGAGATTCGCATGCAAATGAATCGACTGGCCTTTTGGCGGACCGCGTGACAATGGCAAGAAGCGCAACTTCCAAGAACACTTTCGACCTATCCCAAAATTTGACTCCTGTATTTACGACGGATGTGCTGACCGATCCGCTCACACTAAAGATGATCAGCCGTTATTCAGACCATCACAAAATTCCGAACGGAGTTGACTTGATTCGATTCTGGGTAGAGATTGATGAGTTGCAGCATCTACCGTCGCATTCATATACCCATCGGCGACTACGGAAAATCTACGATAAGTTCCTTTCACCAGAAGCACCGTCGCCAGTGTGTGTCACTGGCCAAATGTTACAGGAGATTGAACGCGCACTGGAAAGCGACAACATATCAGCTGGAATGTACGCAGATGCACAGTCTGTATGCTTTATCGCGCTAGAAAAGTCAGTGTTTCCGCGATTTCGAGAGAATAAGCTATTCAAGAAAATGCAGGAATTCTGTGCCCCCGCGATCCCTGCAGCTTCAAGTGGCGGTAATGGAGGATCCAGTGTCATGGGTGCCATATCAGTGGGTCGAAACAATGCAGAGAGCCCGACTGTAACGAACGACCTCGATGAGGACTACTCGCTGATGGGCGTACTAAATCATCCAGCTAAGCTACGTTTTCTGAAAACATTCTGTATGGAGGCACTCGCACTCGAGAATTTGCTTTTCTACCTCGAGGTCGAAGACTGCAAGCGCCTTCCTAACTTGTCGTTTATCACTAACAAAACGCGCAAAATCTACGACCGATACTGCACGCCATCGTCCAAAAACTATATTCGCGGGATCGATGGAGGTGGAGCGCTTCGAGATCTTCATCAAGCAGTCGAAACTAAGGCTCCACTGCTGCCTAAGCTATTTTACGAAGCTCAGTTGCTTGCTTTTGACCGCATCAGTGAAGATATTTGGCGAGGTTTCTGCCGCACCCAGGAGTATTTGCAGCACTCCAAGGATCTCCGCACCGAGAAAAAGGCACCAGTGGGTCGTCAACGGCCCAATCGTGGCTCTGGAGGAGCAGCCAGCGCACTGGCTAGCAGCGCAACCGCTAGCAGTAGTGGACCTGACGTAAGCGGCTCAAGCGGTGGAAGTGATCAAAATGCCCAGATCAAACTGGATAGCCTTTCCGAAGTACAGCTGATCGAGGCCGCCATGCATTACCCAGTTGAAAAGCTCATTCCTATCAAGTATGTGTCACCACCAAATGATAGACAGTCCTTAGCTGTGTTTTTGCTGGCAGCTGGCCACGGCGGAGATAGCGAGTTTATGTCTCCTCAAGAACAGTTGGCGACAGTTTTGAGTGATCCTTATGCGAAGAAGTACTTCAAACAGTTCATGCACAAGCGAGGGGTAGACCAGCTTCTTGCGTTCTGCGAGGAAGTAGAGGATTTTAAGCTACTCCCGGGCATTGAATATCTGCAACACTCTGCCAAAAAGATCTATCGCAAATACATGATGCCGAGCGCTCGGCTGCAGGTGGATATGAGCACCGCGATGCGCGACGAAATCTACATGCGGCTCGCGAATCCAAGCGTCGATATGTTCAAAAAGATCGCCGCGCGTGTGCGGCACGGCATGCTACAGGACTCCCTTCTGCGGTTCGTGAAATCGCAGCCTTACAGCGATCTAAAGCGCGAGATTTCAAAGTCTGGTACGAACTCTGGGGTGGAGCAGGAGCTCAAAAGCGTCGATGCAGCAGCCAAGACGGGCAAACTGGAACTCGTTCACCTGGACGTGTTCCTACTTAATCAGGTTTGCATGCGGGCATTCCGAGGTTTCCTCGAGTCCCAGCACTGCTCGGAGAACCTCATGCTTTGGGAGGAGATTGAACACTTTAAGCGATTGCCGAGCTACCAGATCGTGCTGCGCTCGGCTCGCAAGATCTACGACAAGTACCTGAATCCGAACAACCCGCGCATGGTGATCCCTCTGTCGGACGCCCTTCGAGCTCGGGTGACCGACCAGCTGGATGTGGCGTCGCGCACGACGTTCGACGAGGTCGAGAACGAGTGCTTTGACGTGATGCGCAACATTGTGCTGCCCGACTTTCTCGACTCGCGCATCTTCATGGCGTTGGTCGGCACGTGGGCCACCGTGGACGACGACTACCCGGCCGACATGTTGCGTGGCGAGTTCGAGATGGCGTTCCTGCGCCACAGGTTCCACCTCGTGCAGGAGGCTCGTGGGCTCTCTCGAGACGCGTCCACGCCGCTGCTGGAGAGAGTACGCGCCAGCGGCGGTATGGGCTCGTGACCGCAGCGTGGCTAGCAGCAGTAGCAGCAGCGAGTAAAAGGTAGCAGCACTTTGCATTCCTCGTAATTTATCGCCGAGCGACGTGATGGCGAGCTCTGGATTTGAATTTGACCTTGACCTGTTGGCCGATTGCCTGAGACCGATGGACATGCCATGCAACGCGTGACGTGGTGCATGCGTGACCTGCATGAGCGTCAGGCGTCGCATCAGTCGCCACTGGTGCCTCGACACGCAAGCGGCTGGCAAGTAAACTGCAACATCACATAGACGGCGGCCGTCGACCGTCGATGTTATGACAAGCAGCAAAGTGCTACTACCGTACAACTCGCTTGAAGGCCCCAGCATGGAGCGTCA
>JAASGX010001065.1:0-10135 GCA_023334415.1 Phytopythium chamaehyphon | reverse complement strand
CGCTCAGCACGTAGAGGAGGCCGAATAGAACCGCTTGGAGAATCGAGAAGATGAAGATCGGCATTACGCGGTCCGAATGGAAGAGCACGTCGCTGAGCCAGCCGCAGAGCACCCCGCCAGCAAAGCCGCCGATCGTCCATGACCGCCGATGATAGCCGTGTCCTCGCTCGACAGCGCCTCGAGTCGGACGGCGTCAAAGAACGACAAGAACCAGTTGAGAAAGCCGTCCCGCGCCTAGGACAGGAAGAACACTGCCGCGAGGTAGCCCAGGAAGGTGTAGTTCCTCATGAGTTTGCGCATTTTGCTTCGCGACGAAGCTGACGCAGGGACCGGTACTTGGTCTTGCACACCACCTGACGTTGTCGCTGACCGAATCCCAAGGTCCCCATCGCTCAATGGGCTTGCCGATGACGCCACTTCCAGCGCGGCAGTTCTCGCAGCCTCGGCGGCGTATTTGGTAATCTCTGCGGGCGAGTTCTTGACGTAGCATAGGATGACGATGGCCATGACGAAGAGCACCGGGCCTGGGATGATGAACACGTATGCCCAGCCGAGCGTCGATATGACGGAACTACCAGTGCCGAGCGAGGGGAAGTAGCCGGTCGTGAGCATGATGTTGAACATCCCCGAAAAGAGCCCGCGCTCGCTGACCGAGTACCACGAGGCGTTGATCTTGACGAAAGCGCTCGTGCCAAAGCCCTGTACGAGCACGTTGGCGGCGTAGAGCGCCATGAAGAGCGCTTGCTGGGGCGCGTGAGGCACGTCGCAGAGGAAGAGCACACCGAGCATGAGGTTGCAGAGCGACGCTCCGATACAGGCGACGAGCACGCCGTTCTTGCCGCCAATGCGGTCGGTGAACTGCCCCGTGAACGGCGCGCTGGCCGCGTACGTCCAGGAGCCGGCTCAGAGCACCCAGCCGAAGAAGGAGGCCGAGTAGCCGAGCGAGTCGCGCACAGTCGAGATGTTGCCCACCGCGACGTTGTAGCGCGCCATGTAGAAGGCCGCGTAGGCGACCCCCATGGGGAACCAGTTCTGGAAGCGCCGCCAGCGGTAGCCGCGCGAGTGCAGCGCGCGGCCCTCGGCGCTCAGCTCCACGTCGTACGCGGCGCCGAGCACGACGAAAGCCAGGATGAACAGGGAGATGGCGGCCTCGACGTCCATCGCTGCTGCTTGGAGAGGCTGCTGCTGTCGCCGCCTGGAGATTGCGGAATGGCGAGCTGTTTGTTCCCGAGGGAAGATGTGTCGCCTGCGCTTCCAATCAAGCTGTTTAGATCGACTACGGTTGCGACTGCAGTGGCCGGCTGCTGGATGGTGGGGACGATGACACTGGAGTGACTCTGCTTGCTGACGCTCCATCCAAGAGCTCGACATGGAGCTCGTGTTGGCGCGGGTGCTCCTTGAAGCGCGAGCTCCTACTAGGTACGATTCGGTGGTGATGGCTACACACACTTCAACCTGATCTGGCCGATCTTGCCCGTCTGGCTCGACTGCTTGCTGCCATGCGGACCTTGGGCGGCGGCCGCGAGCGCGCGCCTCGGCGTCATGAAGCAGCCGGCTGAGCCGCCAAGTTGCGCCTCGACGAGCTGCCCCAATGCGCGCGTGGCCCTTTTCCGAGGGCTTTCCGAGGCCTTTCCACATCCGAACGCCGTCTAGAAGCATACAAAAGCCGAGTCACGCCACCACTTTCCCTTTCGCCGCTCCGAGAAGAAGCGGCCCCAAGAAGAAGCTCGAGCTTGAGCATGAGCGCGACCGCCGCCCTCGTCCTCGCCCTCGCCCTCGCGCTGCTCGCCCTTGTCGTCGTCGGCTCGGCGCTCCTCGTCATCGTCTGCTGTCTCTCGGTGATGCTGCTGCGCTCGTCGTCGACGGCCTCGGCCCGCGCCTTATTGACGGCATCGGTCGCTATCTCGGCCTCCAGCGTGGCTTCTAGCGATCCGAAGACGGCCAAGAGCCTCGCCGACACCCCCACGGAGGCCCAGGCGACGTCAGCCAGCGCCCAAACCACCGCCGAGGCGGCCAAGGCCCAGATCGACGCCCAAACAGACACTGGCGACTCGACCGCGGACGAGAACGAGGACCAGGACGAAGACGACAGCGACTACTACAGCGAGTCGGAGATCCTCGCGTTTGAGTACGAGTACTGCTACCCGCCGGGCGCCGTCCCGTTCATGCGCTACACCGGTCCGTGCGACCCCATCAGCGACCGAAACGCCTTGAAGAAGGCGAAGCGCGCCGTCTCGAAGCTCGTTGACCCAGAAGACGACGGCGTCCTCGAGTACGAGAGCTACGCCTACGAGAGCGAGTCTGGTTGCTACGACAAACCAAAGCTCACCGTCGCGGACCTCGCAGACCCTGAAGAAGACGGTGAGGTTTTGAACCAGGATCGCTGGACTCACCTCAACTACGCGTACAGAAGTGCGGTTGGCTGCCACGAAAGCTACTCCTGCGAGAGTGAAACCGGTTGCTACGAGAGCTACTCCTGTGAGAGCGACTGCTCCACAGAGTGCGAGGACGACGATGAGAATGAAGATTGCATGCCGGTTCAGCGGACGCTCAACTTCGACGACCTCGACCTCGACGGCAACGACGAAGACGACTTCTCCGAGTCGGACGACGAAGGCGAGGAGTGCCTGCCGGTTCAACGCAGGCTCAACTTTGATTCTATCGATCTCGACGAGGACGAAACGGATGAGGAGGACGCCGAAGACGAAGTGGAGGACTCGAGTGATGGCGTGCAAGACATCGACCCACCCGCGTTCGCCGACGCAAGCGGCTCGGAGGCTCGTGCCGTTCTCAAGGCTCCGGTAGCTGCCACGACCACTACCATTACCGAGTCGGACGCATTTGTCGAGCGCCGGCGCCATCGTCAGCGCGACTTTCAGCGCCAGCATTTTGTGTCGTTTGGGCGTCGGCGATGCGGGAGTGGTAGCGAGCATATCAACTCAACCGTCATCATCGACAACAACAACAACCGTACTTGCAGCAACCGTACCACCACCAGCAGCAGCAGCAGCATCGACCTGCCGGCTGGTGTGGCGCCTGCATTGACCGGTCGCCCACAACGAGATAGTCGGTTCGTCACGTTCGGTCGGCGCCGCGAGGAGCAAGCGTTGAAGGCCGCTGCGAAAGCTACCTCGATCGCGATATCGAGCGCGGCCGCGAAACGGTCAGCTGTGACTCGCGTGTCCAAGGCCACAACGACAGCCTCTGTCCGCCCTCGTTGGCGCTGAGTTCGTTCCAGCGCCATTAGTATTTATGTGCACCCTACATGTATGTGTGCCAACCTTCATGCACGCGTAGCGTAGAAAGCAGCAGCATCAAGCTAATAAACAATAATACACAACATTCAACTCCATTCTTGTATCCTTCGTTCCTTTTGCTTGACGACCTTCGTGAAAACATAGATCATCTGCATGTAGAGAATGGCTGCGTAAAGCTGTCTACCTCCTGACTTTGCATTGACAGAGGCATCGCCTGATGCATGTTGCAGCAAACTTCAACGCGCGATGCTAAACCGGTTGCCTGTATGGCTCGGTATAGAATATGGGCATCCTTCTCGAACGATCCATGAAAAACCTCGATTTTGAGGTGTAGCTGCTCGGCAGTGAGAAAGGGTTGATGGGCCAGTAGCACATACACAGCGCGGCACGCGATCGACAGTCGAGCTCTCGCTCGCCTCGTCCGCTTCCAGCTCCAGCTCCAGCTCCAGCTCCAGCAGCTCAACTGCACAGCGAAGAAGAAGAAGCAGAAGGAGAAGAAGAGCAGCATGTCGACGGCGGCGCGGCGACGACTGATGCGCGACTTCCGCAAGCTGCAGAACGACCCGCCGTCGGGCGTCTCGGGCGCACCCATGGACAACAACATCATGCTCTGGCAGGCCGTCATCTTCGGGTGCGTTGGGCTCGTGCGTAGTGGGGAGGGACTGGTGGAGCTTACGGCGCCATTGGACGATTGCTGCAGGCCGGACGACACGCCGTGGGAGGGCGGCACGTTCAACCTGACGCTCGAGTTCAGCGAGGACTACCCCAACAAGGCGCCGACAGTCAAGTTCATCACCAAGATGTTCCACCCCAACAGTGCGTTCGGCCGTAGCTTTATGTGATGTGATGCAGCGGACTTTATCGAGGCTAAACGGCGTGCTTTGGCAGTCTACAACGACGGCCAGATCTGCCTCGACATTCTGCAGAACCAGTGGTCGCCCATTTACGACATCTCGGCCATCCTGACGTCCATCCAGTCGTTGCTGTGCGACCCCAACCCGAACTCACCTGCCAACTCGGAGGCCGCGCGCCTGTTCCAGGAGAACCGCCGCGAGTACAACCGCCGCGTTCGCGAGATCGTCGAGCAGAGCTGGCAGGCGATCGCTTAGGGCTCCTGGTTCGGCGCTTCCATTTCGAACCACCACACTGTAGCAGGAAGACGCGAGAAGTAGGCAGCTCTCTACAGTACGTCTAGGATGCGAGGCTGCGGACACAGGAGAGAAACAAGCTTTATTTGTTCGCAATCGTTTTGCTTGCTCTTCCATGTTAATCACCGAGCAAACGGTGCCTCGGCAGCCTCTTGTACCGTGTCAAGCAGCTTGTTCGACTCCACTTGCACCGGGTTGAATCGCGGCTTGGCAGCAAATCCCGCCCCAACAGCAGAAGCTCCAAACGATGAGAGCTGGATATTGCATCCAAGATCACGCAATGCGGCATAGGCTTCGTCTCCACAACCTCGGTACTGCTGCGCCTCGCGAAGCAGCGGCTCAATCTCTCGTTCTTCGAGAACTCGAGCACGTAGGTCAACAGCACGAGCAACAATGTTGCGGATTGCAAGGCTGGCCTGGCGAAGTAGCGGGATGTTCTTGCGGTGAAGCGTCATGGCATGCGCAATGTGTCGAGGCGCCCCGAGATCAACGATCTTGACGCTGTTTTCTGGCGACCTCAGCGAAATTGCGGCAATTGTAGCGCACGCATGCTGCTGTAGTGAAGCGTCGGCTTCGTGAACTCGCATGCTGACGAGCACTCGCTCTACGCCGCCGGATCTCAAAATGAACTCCTTCAACTCATCCGCAGCAGCGACGTTGCGATATACAGTAATACAACGCTTGACAACCACCAGGTTTTCCTCATGCGCAACCATCAGCTCTTGCACGACGCGGAGGCCCTCCAATTCGTGGATCTTGCGGCAGTTTTCCTCGGTGACGGCAAGTTGCTTGAGCACGACAAGCCAGCCGGAGAGTAAATCCGGCTTGCCCCGGTAGCGATCAAGTGCCTCTATGATGTACGTGATAATGTCGCTTGTGACCAATTGCTTGATGGTTTCCTGCGCCTGCGAAAACGTCGCCTTTGGGTCATCGTTGATAGTGAGTACACGTAGCACACTCGCAACTTGCTTGGACAATGCATCGTCAGCCCGCGCAGCTGGAAGCAACTCGCCGCAAACCGTCTGTAGCCCGCTCGCTTTAACAAACAGGGTCTTGTTGGCCTCGTGCTTGCTGCAAGCCGCCTTGACCACAGTTAAAGTGTGCTGGTGGTGCTGCCATTGACTTTGAGGCTGGGCCAGCAGTTGCGCGAGCCTGCGCATACCGTCCTCCGCCACAAAGTCCTGGTTGTCACTTGAGCTTGCCAGCACCAGCACTAGCGCGTTCGAAGCCGCGACTTGGGCTTCGTTTTCTCCTCCGTCCGTCACCAGCTGCTCGAACAGTGTGAGCAGGATTTCGACCGCGTTGTGGCGTCCCGCTACGATCTTGGTCTCCGGGACGCTCTCAAAGAGCCCCACGAGGGCACTGAGCGCCTCGCTAACCCCGTCGCCGCTCAAATCCACCGCCCCAGACGCCGAGAGCTCCCGCAGCCGCTCGATCGTCGCCTGCAGCTGGGCGAGCGGGTCCGAAGCCTGCGCCTCGTCGCCCTCGCCGCCCGGTGCGCGCTTGACGACGTTCGACAGGTCCACGCCCTGCGACTCGAACTGCTGCACGGCGTCGGCCACCGCCTCCTCGGCGCTCATCTCGAACTCGTCCACATTCTCGCGCACGCACTCGTCGAACGTCTGCTGCGAGATCTGCCGCCTGGCCATCGCTTTGATCGCCTTGTGGGCTTGACGTATAGTACTATCCTATAATAGAAACGAATCATTTCTAAGGAGAAGGTGCTCTTCCTCATGAGCATGGCTGAGCTGGAGGACGCGGCGCTGCTGGACGGCGTCGAGGCGTGCGACGCGTACCTGGAAGCCCACGAGCGCGCGTGCAGCCTCGTCCGCCAGGTGCTGACCCTGTATTAGACGGCGTTGAGCTGATGCGCGTTGGCTTTTTTGGCTTATCAGGCGTGTTGTAATGGCACCCGCAGGGGTTCCTGAAGCTCGCGATGGCCAGGAGGCACCTCCCGGCGCACGCGCTGGGCGAGATCTCGTTCCGAGAGGAGTTCGACGCGGCGGTGGCGGTGCAGATTCCAGCCGCAGCCGACGAAGCGTGGCAGCTGGAGGCTCCTGGGGCTTTGCGACAGGAGGAAGCACAAGCGACGTTGACTCGCAGGAAGAATGCGGAGCAGCACGAAGGCGAGCAACAGACGGAGGAGGGCAGACAGGAAGGGCAGCGGCCGGTGGGGGATGCCGTCTTGTGGTTCAGCTCGCTACCGCCCAACGACCTCCGACAGGCGCAGAAGCTCTTTGCCAGCGGTGCGCACACCTTGAGCCGTGATTGGCACAAACGTTCCTCACTGACTTGCTTCTCGCCTCGATTCCAGGCCTTCAAGCTCTGCTGGAGGCGGCCGAGTCTGCGCGCAAGGTGCAACAAGCTGTCGAGCTTGCTGCGTAGTGCTGGAAATCCCCATGGAGCGCGTTGGCTATTCCGGTCCCACGTGACGCCATGCTCCACTCTGATTGAGCGGATTGTCGGTGGTGCAGCGATGACATCGAGAGCGCCGCATTGTAATAGCCGACATCGAGCATTGAAGACGCTGCTCGTCGGACGGGGGCGGACGCCACACCGACTTGGCTTCCGTGTTAAACAACGCATCACCACAATCTACCATGAAGCAGTTTCCGGGTGGCTACGTTCCCATCGCCTCTGGGGATTTGTAGTGAGCCCATGTTGATGTAATGATTCCGTGTTAGAGCGCTGGCCACGTTCGGATCCCCAGAACGCTGCTTGAAGTAGCACAGTCATTCTCGGAGCCGCCCGCAAGCCGCCAAGCCCTGCCAAGCCCTGTCAAGCCATGGAGTCACTGCCGCTGGACGTGCTGGGGCTCGTGTGCAGCAGCCTGACGGGTGCCGAGGTGTTTCGGCTGTCGCATGTCAGCGCGATGCTGCGAGTCGCCACGAGCTCCACGCAGGTCTGGCGTCGCTTCTTCACGGCGGACGCGAGCGAGGGACATCAAGAACACGGAGAAGCTGGGAGCTTCAAGAAGGCGTACGCTCGAGCGCGGTCGCTCAAATTCAGGGGTCTGCTGCGCTCCGATGACGCCCGTATGCACCACGACCACGGCGCGTTCGTGGTCGTCCTCCCGCCCGCTAGCTGCGAGCTCAGCTGGAAAGCTGCACCGACGGCATTCACGCACCACTTTGCTCGCGATGGGAACTGCTCGAGCGTCACGATCGACGCGTGGTTCTCGCTGCTGCCTACCGACGGAGAGACCCATGCGGGCGGTGTTATCTTTGGCGTGCAGTCGGCCCCAGTCGCGTCCTCGATCTGGCCGTACTGCCACCAGCAGCCGATGGTCGTGGACGCGAACCGCCGATTGTTCTGCTCTCTGCTTGACCCGGTCAACACAAGCGAGCACTCAAATCCCGTCGGGCCGGTGCTAGCGGATAATCGATGGTATCATATCGCGCTCACGTACTCGGGGTCAAGTCGCGTCGAGAAGGTCTTTGTGAACGGAATGCTCGTTGCGAAACGCGTCGGAGACTGGCATCAAGACTGGCGACGCCTCGTTCACGCGCAGGTCGGGACGGGATGCATCACTGCAGACGGCAAAAGCTTCCCCGAGTCGGACCACTTTGGCTGGTACGGCTTCAATGGGGTTGTGGACTCGTTCCGCGTATGGGAGGGAGCGTTCGAGGATGAGGACATCGTCAGCTTATCACATGGAGGCTGTCAAGGGCGCGAACATGGCCTGTGGTACTCGCTCCAACGTGACCACAAGCTTGAAGGCAAGCGATGCGGTACCAAGAGCCTACGCTGCACCCGCCCCATGGAGCGCGTGCTCACGGTATGGTGAGCTCTCGCGACTGTTTTGTGTTGTGTGAGCCCTTGTAGGATTGCCGATAGTGTCTTTAGTGTCCATGTGATGATGAATGCAGCGAAAGCCTCAAACGCTTGTTGTGATCAGCTGGGGCTCATATCCCAGTTATGACTCAAGCTCAGAATCAACCCATCTCGCATGATGCAAGACAAGTTTGCCATTCCCTCATTTGCCATGGACCAGCTACCGCCAGGCTTGTTGGAGCTCGTAAGCGCTTCGCTTACAGGCTTCGACCTCTTCTGCCTCTCGCACACCAACTCGGCACTGCTGCGCGCTACATCGACCGACACAACGTGGGGCCGCTTCTTCGCCAAGCAACCACTTCCGGCTTGTGCTGAGCTAGATGCAAGACCCACGACCGAGCTGATGCGAAAGTTGCTGGGGCAGCTCTGGAAGAAGCAGTACGTGAACTCGTACTCTCTTGACTTCCAAGGCCTGCCAAAGCGCGCTGAAGACCGAGAGAATTCGTTTCGAGGTACATTTCTGAGCGTGGGGGAGTATGGATATCCGACCGTGTCTTGGTTCGTCTGCTCTATAAGCTACGCCGCACGACGTGGTACCGTTAGCATTCCTTGCCACTTCGGACCCGGGAAAAGTCAAACAAGCCTCACTATTGATGTGTGGTTCGCACTCAAGTCCGAGGACGCAGGTACAAACCCAGGTGGGGTTCTCCTCGGCCTCCAGTCGGAACCAGCGGGCAGTGACAAGTGGCCTCACTATCACCAACAGCCTATCGTTGTCGACTCAAACCGGCAGCTCTTTTGCTCGCTCATAGCCCCAGAGCGCTCGCTTGAAGGACTCGCGTGTATAAGTGACGAGCTGGAGGTCAACCGCTGGTACCATCTCGCAGTGAGCTACTCGGGGGACGAACAGCTTGAAAGGGTCTACCTCGATGGCCAGCTAGTCGTGTCCAGGTCAGGGATCTGGCATCAAGAGTCGGGCCACCTTGAATACGGCCAAGTGGGCACAGGCTACGTCACAGCGGGCGACCGGAGCATGCCCGTGCCTGGCTACGTTGGCTACTACAGTTTTCACGGCTTGGTGGAGGAGCTCCGCGTCTGGGAGGGCGTTGTGTCAGGCGATGAGATCGCCGACCTCGCTCGAGGAAGCAACCGAAGGGACGAGAGCTCGCTCTGGTACTCACTTCGGAGCTACTGCGGCGGCAAAAACGAGTGCGCCGACGTCCAGCTCGTGCGCTGCACGCGGCCGATTGAGCGCTACTGCGAGCAGCTCGTGACTCGTGACGACTGAGTATCAAATTGCGATTTTCCGCATTGATTGGCTGGATTTCCCACGCGTCATTCACCATGGAGCAGCTCCCGCCGGACTTGTTGGGGCTCGTGACCGCGTCGCTCACAGGCTTCGACGTCTTCCGCCTCTCGCACGCGAGCTCGGCGCTGCTGCGCGCGACCTCGACCTACTCGACATGGGGCCGATACTTTGTCAAGAACGCGCTGACTTACGAGGAGGAGGGCGAGACTGGAGAAGAGCAAGCCACGCGGAAGCTGACGGCGCTGCAGTTGAAGAAGCAGTACGTGTGCTCACGCTCGCTCGGGTTCCAAGGCCTACCGAAGCATGAGAGAGACCGAGAAAACCCGTTTCGGGGCTCCTTTGTGGCGGTCAGAGAGCCACAGATACTGCAGCGCAGTTGGCGACCCTCCTCCTCTGGATTCACGAGTCGCTTTGGGCCCGGAAGGGAACGAGTGAGCGTCACGATCGACGTGTGGTTCGCCCTCAAGCCAGACGACGAGAATGTGTATAGTGGGGGCATTCTGTTCGGCCTTCAGTCGGCTTCAGCAAGCAGAGGCGGACAGTGGCCAGACTATCATCAGCAACCCATCGTTGTTGACTCGAAACGACAGCTCTTTTGCTCCTTCCTCGACCCTGACTTCACGCCGGGAGGGCTCACCGCCGTTGCG
>JAASGX010001064.1:0-10145 GCA_023334415.1 Phytopythium chamaehyphon | reverse complement strand
CCTGTAGCTGCGAGCGCAGGTCCGACAGCAACGGGGGCGAGTACTCGACCGGCAGCGACCGCTGCGAGCCCATGGACGACGACGACGAGCGCCGGGAACGAGAGGAACCAGAGAGAAGCGATCGGAACGACATGAGTCCTTCGCGTTAGCGGGCGTGTGCACCCACGGGGTTCCGAAGAGAGAGTGAGGCTGGTGGATGAGTCCTTTGCAGTCGCCAGTTTCAAATTTACTGTATCCCACCAGACCTCCGGCTATCCGTTTCTAGAGGCAGAGAAATTCCTAGAATCCACCAAATATCAGCGTCAGCGCCACGTAAACAAGCGACACTCGCTTCGCCACGTGCGATGGCATCCGCCACCATGGGACGTGGAGGCGTCTTAATGATGATCGGGCGGCTGGTGCTGGTCGCTGGCCTCGGCGTCTCGCTGTTCCTGGCGCTCGGCTGGCTGCTGCTGCGCCGCGTGCGCTCGGAGGACGCGGCGGCGGCCGCGCAGCTGTCGGCGCTGTCGCTCCGCAGCGTCTCGAGCCTCGCGGGGCTCCAGCGGTCGCGCGCGGCGCTGGCGCTGGCCGTCGACGCGCAGCGGCCGCTGTTCCTCGCCTGCTTCTCGGCGCTCTACGCGCTCAAGCAGACGTTCGCGGTGCCCGGCTCAGCGCTGCTCAACGTGCTGGCGGGCGCGCTGCTGCCGCTCCACGTCGCCTTCCCGCTGGTCGCGGCGCTCACGGCGGCCGGCGCCTCCTGCTGCTTCCTGCTCTCGCGCCACCTCGCGAGCGAGCGCGTCGTCGCCGGCGTCTGCCAGCGCCTGCTGCCCGGGAAGCTGCAGCGCCTGCGCCGACAGGTGCAGCAGGCGCAGGCCGACGGCCGCCTGCTCTTCCTGCTGCTCTCGCTCCGCGTCTTCCCCTTCTCGCCCAACTGGCTGCTCAACCTCGCGAGTCCGTGGCTGCGCGTGCCGCTCGGCACCTTCGCGACATCCGTGCTGCTCGGGCTGCTGCCCTACAACTTCATCACCGTCCAGGCCGGTGCCACGCTGTCCTCGCTCACCAGCACCAGCGACCTGCTCGACCCAAGCACCGCCGCGTCGCTCGTGCTGCTCGCTTCCGGAATGCTTGTGCCCGCGCTGCTCAAGGAGAAGCGCGCGAAGGAGGAAGATGCCAAGGCGGTCGACTCCAGCGACGAAGAGGACGACGACGACACGGACACCAGCAGCAGCAGCGTTGGGAAGGAGGAGTGAGCGATGAACGAGTGTACTGCGTATAATATTGAGATGGAGTTTTGCGGTGATGTTTTTTGGATGGCTTCGTGGAAGTACATTACAGCGCTGACAACATGATCTCCATGGATCTCTCTGCTTCCTCCTTCTTCAGACGATACTGTTCGACTGGAGAATGAGTTCGTCAATCATCCCTAAAGTGGCTTCGTGTTCGGAGCCAGAAAGTATGCAGTTGCTGGGCTTAAAGGCAGACAAACAAAGGATTTGCCTGCAGACGCCACGATCGTACCATCATCATCGTTTAGCCAACGGTGAGAAGTGTAACGCTACAATCGGATGCAAGTGCTGATCAATTGACTACATACGCTCAGCGTCCAGGCTGCACTAGCTCCAGAGTCCGAGTGTTTTTACACGCTTCTGGAATTCTTCGACTGTCGGAGCGCTAGTCGTTTCAGGAGCGGCATTGTAGAGCCTTGCTGCCATAGCAGCTGCCGCAAGAGCAGCACGAGCATCTGCGGCTTTCTGGTCTTCGCGTTCTATGCTGCGTAGCTGGTCCTTGGCTTTGGTCGAAGTTGAGTCCTCAATCTGCCAAGCCGATTTTCCCGGAGCGATTGAGGAGTCTCGTAACACGCCTGCGCGATCGCTGCCTCCTTTGGGAACCTCTTGAAGCAAGGATCGCTTTGAAGTGCTACCTTCATTTCCGTTGTTTGGGCCAATGGGTAGGCTCGGCAATGAACCAGAGGTAGCTAGGGGCTTTCTCACGCGAGCGTTTGCTGGCAGCTTGCTCTTGAGCTTCTTCGTCGCCGCCATGACTTGCATGTTCTTTCCTACTACTCTTGCCAGAGAAGACGAAGATGACAAAGCGGACAGATTATTGCCTTTTAATGCATCTGGTTCGGCTGCATTGGTCTTGTCGGACACACTTTCTTCTCGAGCACTGCCAGTCGAATCTTCTTCAATCGTAGGCGTTGCCTCTTCCTCAGACAACAGTCTTGCAGGTTGTCTCCTAGATGGAGAGTTGTCGTCTTCATCACTTTGGTTTCCTAGCAAACCTCGGCGCAATGACCCGGATCGGTTGACTGGGTGGTCACTTTGCTCACCAACTGCGCTTTCCCCACCCTCTTCAACATGCATCGTCAAAAGACAGTCGGCTGGGTCAATCTTCGGGTACGCCTGCGTTTGCACCATGACCGGAGGTTCAGCACCGTTCAATGTTGGTGTCGGTGGTCGCTGGTCTGCTTGGTTTTCGGATGAGTGCGGATCTCGATTCGCTGATTCACCGAATGAGAACACGGGCAGGCGAGGTGGTGGTGGAGAACTCGCGGGTAGTTCCGACTCGAATTTTCGCTCGTGTAACTCATGATGTCTATCGAGTGGAGCACTTGGCTCGAAACTTGGAAGAGTCGAAACAAATTGTCGATGGCGCTCATCGCAAACGAATGGAGGACGGCACGGACGCGCCAAAGTCGGGTGTGGTCCAATTGGTGGCGTTGAAGTAAAAGAGATACCACGTTTCTCGGTCGTCACTGCTTGCGAGCTTGGGGCCGGAGTGTTTACAAGAGTCAATGACAAAAGTGCCGCAACTGCGCCAGCTTCGACTGTTGGTGCCGGGCCGGACAGATTGGAAAGCGCGATGGTGCAAAACTCGCGAACACTGTCCGAATCCAGCTTGCCAAGAGCGATGAGGGCAGGAACAGCACCTTCTTCAACCATTTTTGCTGCTGTGCTACTAGCGTTAGCACTTGGGCCAACTCCCGGATGGACTAGGGTCAAGTAGCTCAATGCTGCTGCACAGCACTGCAATGTGCTGAGGCTGAGAGATTCCGATGAACGATAAGTTTCGGCTACAAGCAATTTGGTCACTCCCAGCTGCACCAGTGGCGCCCGATTCTCCGGTATTGCAGCCATTGCCCATAAACATGCACAGCATCGCCATCTAGTCTCTGGTCGCTGCTCAGAGTTCAGCAGTTGAGCAATACTGGCAACTATCGGGGTTGACACAAGTGCTTGTCCAGCAGTCGAACTGGATTTTTGAGTCGGGGATCTGCCACCGTTGGATATTGGTGATGATGAAGTGAATGTAGTAAAGATTATGCTGCTGAGAGCATCCGCACAGTCTAGACATGACTCTACGTCGCCATTGGACGTAACGAGAGCTGTCAAAGCAGAGAATAGCTCGACGAGCTTTAGCAGACCACCGCTTGATCCATTTGCAGGGTCTGAAGTCATTTGCATTGCTGTGAATTCTGGAACTTGGCTCAAGTGGCGAAACAGAATGCATACCAGTGCGACGAATTCTTTATCACTAGCGCAAGTACTTGCAGCTTCCAAGCTATCAGATTCCTTCCCGTGAGCACCACCGACAAAAATTCCATGCAAATATATCACAATCCCATCACCTAGCATGTGGCGTAGGAGATTGAGGTGGCTCGAAAGGCAACATAAAGTCATCACACAAGTCTTCACAGATGAAGGGGAATAATATGAAGGCGAAGCATTCGACAACCCAGCGGTCGCTCGTAATATCTGAATAAGTGAACTTGTTACTGCTGTGGTTGCTGCTTTTTCGCGGGTATCATCGTACCAACCCAACAAACATAATGTGGAGATTGAAACATCAGCACATTTCGCTTGAGTGCAATCGCTTCGAGGAGAATGGGGCTTCATAAATTGTACTAGTGTCACAAAGCTTGCCGGTGCCGCTGCTAGTACAGATCGAGTTTCACTATGTTTGGCAAGCGTGAACATTGAAGTCGCTAAAGTTGCGGTGCGGCAAAGTTGATCGGATACTGTTTCTCCTAGCGATTTTTCTTCATCTTCTAGCATAGCGAGTTGATCGGAAGCCACACGGTTCAACGCGTCCACTAGTCCAACTTGAACTGCAAGAGCTCGCGAGTTTTCATGGTACACAACCTCGCTCACTAAACTTTCATACAGCGAGGTCAGGCTACACTGCATCTCTCGGTCAATAGTAAAGGTTTGCACTCTTTCGTCCTGTCCAGCATTGTCGTCACTGTAGGGATCTGTCTTGATGATATCGAAAAGCGACTGGAGCGCGCGCCGCTCAGCACACAATGCATTCCTGCCAATTGGATGGCGAAGCAGCTTACTAAACATGAGCGATACCAGAGATGGTGGTGCTTGAGTTGCGAATGTCGGAAGGACTTTTACTATCCCCTCTTGTGCTACCATCCCTTTGATGGTCTCGGCGTTCAACAAGTTAAGGAGTGCCCGCAAACACGTGTTCTTGGTATCCCGGCTGACTGCACGAACCATTGCGATCATCATAAGAGCACGCACTGCACCTTCCCGAGCAAGGGTTTCTTCCCCTCCTGGGAGGCAAGCCAAATTGCAAAGCACGGCAGCGCAATCGCGCTGAGTATCTTCACTATACGAGTTGCTGAGTCTTGCTAGAAGCGCAACCGCCCCAGCAGCTAAGAGAATCGGTCGGACAGCCGGCTCGGCTGAGAGATTCGCTAGCGTTACCGCACAGCAACGCGGGATTGCTGGATCCCGATCTTTTACAGACGCCAGCGAGGCTAGCACAGATACTGTGCCGGTTTGAAGCAGCGATGCTCCACAACTAGCATGCAATGACAAACTTGCAAGCACATGACATCCCGATGCCTTTGTTTCCAAATCCTTCGAATTCACACAGGCTAACAGAATGGTCGAGAGAGCAGAAGTGGTTTCCTCTGCCCCACGAACTGAAGCTGATCCATTGGCGACAATGAGTTGCGCACAGGTCTCGTCACGACATAACAAACTCAAGCAAGCACAGCAGAATCGCTCGATTCCAACGTTCCCTCGTTCAAGAGCTAAAATCCGCGCAACGCAAGTCACCACAGATGGATTGCTCACCACTTCCGCTGTTCGTAAATCTGCAGCAAGGTTTGAAAGTGCTGCTGTGCAGCTGGCGCGAATTTCACTCAGCAGCAGCCGGTACTTCACGTCTTCGGTGTTGGCGCTCTCTTCCTCGCATCCGCTCAAAACAAGCAATGCTGGGACGACCCCAGCCTCGAGGACAGCGAGTCGTGTTGACGAGCGATCGCAAAGGCCGTGCAGTGCGCGAGCAAACAACCTGCGCGTTGTGATTGACTGTGATGTAGCTCTGCTCAATGCTATAAGTTCTGCGACCGCCCCTGTTTTCAAAATTTCGGTCGCTGCTTGCTGCACGCTCAGCAGGTTGCACAGAGCTAGAGTGCACATTTTACGTGCGTCAGGAGCAATGACGCGGCGCGAAATAGAAGAAAGTAGCACTACTGCGTCGCGTTCAACAAGCTTCGCTCGCGCATCCTCTCGGCACGAAACATTATACAATGTATGTGCACACGCTGCCAGCAAAGCATCTCCAGTCGAAGTAGCTGCTGTCGTTCCTAAAGGCGGCGAAGCTGAATCATTCCCCACGCCACGAGCTAGCTCGTTGATAAGCAGTAGAAGCCCTTCTGAAACCATCCGAAGCGCAAACTCGCCCTCTTTGCTCAGATGCCACAGAGCGCCTGCGATTAGAAGTTTGGTAGACGAAGATCCCGCCGCACCACCAGTAAGAGCTACCAGAGTTCCTAGTGCACCTTTTGCTATGAGATCTCCACGACAAGCACGGAGACTTGAAAGATGAAGAAGTACCCGCGCTAACAACTCCTGGACAAGTGGTGCGCCTGGCTGGAGCAAAGAACCCACAGCACCAACGACGCCTTCCTCAAGCAATCTCAGCCTCAATCTTTTGAATAGGGAAAGGTTGCACAGCGCTCGGGCTATTACCAAATTTGCGTCATGGGCTACATTGGGCCCCGAAGCGCTGACACGCTGGAGATTCCCGACAGGGGATACAGGTGGTGGTGGAGAGGCTGCAAAAGATATAAACACCTTGAGTACATTTTCAATCTTTGGATAAGGAGCTGGAACAGATGTCAGGTTGAACAGCGCACTGCGGCAAATCCGCGCGACACCCGGGTGCTCGCTGATGAGCAGTGTCAGTGCCCCAACAGCTCCGTGCGCTACAATCATTTCTTCAGCACCCTCCACGCCACTGAGGTTGCAAAGTGCAATCGCACACGCTGTGCGCAATATCCGGTCCTCGCTTGAGTCCACCAGGGATGCAAGCGTTTGAACCGCTCCTTGGGCTATCATTGCAGCTCGAAGTTCCACTAGGTGGGAAAGGTTCATTAGTGTTGTAACGCAGTGAAGCTTGGTGATGCGGTCTTCTTCTTCGCCATTACCGCGGCAGAGTAAAATAAGTGCCTCGACAACATTTTCCTGAACCATGAGTCGTGCGTTGTCAGGATTTGCGCTCCAGTTACTCAGCGTGAGCGCACAGCGCTGCCGCCGTCGTCGTTGCTGACGCTGAAGGGGGTCGAGTCCAGCAAGTTCTTCCCCATCATCACCTGTCGAGCCTACCTCTTCTTCAATTGAATTACCTTCGCTGTTGCTGCCTGTGAATTCCGTGGGATCTCCGCTGTTGCCGTCGGAGCCTTGATTTGCTCCTGTGTCATCTGTCGCAGCAGCTGAGTGCCGAGCCCCCATTCTTCCTCCGGCTGCAGCCAACAGTGCATCAACTAGTGCTTCCTTGATGTGTCCTCGTCCGGCTACGCCCGAGTCATTCCAACGGCCGCCTGCGCCAAAGGTAGCTTGATAGCTTCGCTTCATTCTGGACATGTACAGCATGCCATCCACATAATCTCCTCTTGTGCCGAACATGTCACCAACGTACGGGCGGAACGTTTGGTTGGCTGCACTCAAGTCGTTTGCAAGACGCTTTCGGACGTTCTTTCGCGGTAGAACCATTGTTGCAGTCGGGGATATGAACGATGGAGAGGAAGCTGATGCCCCTAGCAACGGCGATGAAGCTGATGCCGACAGCGATGCTACTGCCGCTGATCCAGCACGCCCATTCGCGCGATGATGATGCATCGGCGAGGCTGCGCTTCCTATTCGAGTCGACGCTGCCATGTTTCGAGGAGATGGTTGATCATTTCTAGTCGACGGACCTGCTGGCCCTCGGCTTGCATACTCCTCAGAAAACTCGTTCCAGTCAAAAAGACTTGTTGTCGGTGGAAGGCTCGCTGCTACTCCCGGGGCTTTAGCAGGAATCGATGACGGCGAGGCGCTGTCCTCAACCAGCTTTCGATGAAGCATTTCTCGTGTAGCGATGATCGAGACGGTCTTCCTTCGTTGAGGGATACTCGAGACTTCGTTGGAATTTGCCAATTTGGATGATGGTCGGGAGTTCCCATTGCTGATTGTGTTTTGGGGTACCTCGCGTCCTTTGTTTGTCGTGGCCTTCGCAATGCGAGTGGGCCCCTGGACGCTACTGCCAGCCCAGCTAGTCGAAACACGGGTTTTCTCATAATTCCACAGCGACGACAGGTCCATGGCTGGCACAATCCCTCGAGGGGTGCTGTCAATGAGGCGAGTTGTGCAGGGTCAAAGCGACAGTTGACGCTTGAACGCGGATCAATTTTAGATGCGCAGATATACTGGAGGCGCGAAACGATCACCAATGAGTTACCAAGAAGTTGAAGCTGATGTAGTGGAAGCAAACGAACGAGGTCAAACAAGAAAAAGAAACGTGGATGCGTACATTTGAATTCAAGTCGCTCCGTCCGACCACTGCATGCGTGTGCTTCAGGAAGACCGCATGGAGTGGTAGGGAGGGCTGTGGGCGACGCTATTTAATATGCATGCACTGGATGCAGCGCCATTTCTATCGCAACCGGCGCCAAGGCATTTAAGCCGAGGCGGCGATCTCTGCGGCAGCAAACGCCTTCTCGAAATCTCGCCACAGCAACTCGACATCTTCGAGGCCGATCGAGATACGAATGAGGTTGCGGTCGACACCACATGATTCGACAAAGTCGAGCTCTCCATAATGTGCCAGGAGAGTATACGGACACGAAAGCGTGAAGTTCGTGCCAAGACTGGGTCCCTTGGCGACGTTTAGCGCGTCGTAAAACGCCTTGGCCGCTGGAAATCCACCGTTGATCAAGATTGAAAGGAGAGGGCCGTAGCGAGGCAGGCCCTGCTCCTCCTTCGACTCGGTCAGGAAAGGGTGGTACAGCTCGGCAATGTTGCCAAACTGAGTGTAGTAAATCTTGGTAACCATCGGGTGTGCCTTCAGTCGTGTTGCAATCGTAGAAGCATTCGCGTTTGTCCTCGCCACACGATCAGACAGGTCGGCGGACGCCTCAAGCAGCGCCTTGGCGTCGTCTTGGAACATGAAGGAGTCGTTTTGTGCATCAAGCTTCGCAACAAGCTGCTCGTACATGTGACCCTCGGGGTTGAGCACCAGACTCCCGCCCATGACGTTTCCGGCGCCACAGAAAATCTTGGACAGACTGGTGGCCACGATATCCGCCGTCTTGAACTTCATTGTGTTGACATTGTACGACCCGACCGTGTCGTCGACGACCAGTACGGTGCCGTTGTCGTGCGCGCACTTGGCCAGGCGGCGCAGGTCGGCCATGGACAGCAGCGGGTTGCTCGGGTACTCTGTGAAGATGCCGAGGATCTCCTCGCGCGCGACGATCTCCTCGATCTGCTTCATCTCGGTCTCGCCGCACGTGGGGAAGAAGTAGACGCCCTTGGGGCACCACTCTGGGCGCTGCAGGATCTTGAGCGTGTCGACGTACGGGAACCCGACGAGGACGCTCTTGGCCTCTCCGCCGCGGAACTTGTTGAGCAGGCGCACGGCCGCGAAGATGGCGCCCATGCCCGTCGGGTACAGCCCGACGCCCTGCTGGACCGCCATGCGCACGTGGTCCTCGTCCTCGAAGTACCTGCCGGCGACTCTGGCGCGCAGCAGCCTGTGGGCCTCGTGGCCGCGCACCTGGAGCGCGGAGGCATCCGCGGGCCTGCCGTCCGCCTGGGCCTGCAGCGCGTCCGCCAGCCGCTGGGCCTGTCTGGAGGACACGATCTCACCCGAGTGCTGCCAGAACTGCTTGGCCGTGGGCGCGAGCGCGCTGGGGAACCGCACGAGGTGCGCGAGTCCGCCGACCTCGAGCGCCTGCACCTGCTCCTCCCTGACGCTTTCGCGGTTGCTGTCGACCAGGAAGCTGCGCAGGCGCGCCGCCGCCGCCGCGTCGGGCGCCGCCATGACCTGCCAGTCTTCCGCTTCCGCCGCTGCGTCCTCCTGCAGCAGCCGCGCGACCGCCAGCGCCTCGAGCGCGCGCACCAGCGGGTGGCGGAAGAAGCGCGGGTACCCGCAGGCCATGGCGCCGACCACGGCCGGGTCGTTCTCCTCGTAGCCCACGACGTGGCGCCACTCGGGCATCGACACGCTGATGGCGTGCGCGTCACGCGGGGGCAGCGACTCGCCCAGCGGCTCGGGCACCAGCGCGTGCGGCGTCATTTCCCCCAGCAGAGACGACCGCCTGTCGCGACCTCTTGGAGTTTGTATGGCGAGCGGCCGCTTGGGCGCCGAGAGGAGAAACCGGAAGTGGCTGACGGACTGACACGGTTGCGCAGTCGAGTCCGCCGGTGGATGTATGGGCGGCTGTAGGGGAGTCAGAGATTGTATTGCGGTTTGTAGGGGAGTCAAAGCGGGAGGCGCGTCAGCCACCAGAATTTGTTGACGCGCGGCCGCTTCAACTTGCCAACGCAGTGGTCGACAGTCTCGACTCGAGACCGCCGTGGTTCTCCACTACCTGACCTGCAGCTGCAGCCAGCAGCATTGCGTCGCAGGATGGGTAACGACGTTGTGTCTCCTTAGAGAAGGCATCGCGTCTCGCAAGAAGAGAAGGAAGTTCAGCCGAATGCACTGCTCTCGACCTTCCGCCTGATGCACCCGCCCCCTTGAGCAAGTCCATGAGGCCCTCAAGATCTCAGAGCGTTAGGCTATCCTCGTGATTGTGGTAGCACTCGGGTACCCGAAGCCCGGAGGAAGAGGGGCTACCGTAGTGCATGTTCCTCCTCGCTTGCCAGCAAGCGAAGCGATCTTTG
>JAASGX010001063.1:0-10145 GCA_023334415.1 Phytopythium chamaehyphon | reverse complement strand
TGTGAAAGGTTATATGAGATGAAAAACATATTTCTGTGTATCGTATCCTACAGGCGAATCGTGTTATGGAGGCCACCGTTCTCAGCTCCGCCTTTTCTCGCCTGCCTGGTCCGCCCCGTCCCGAAGGCCGCAGGTGACAGCGCACCGTCGGCTGCATGGGCCGCTCGCCGCCGCCTGCGTGCTCGCCCACTCCGCAGATCCCCGCGCCATGGCGAGCGCCACCACATCCACGAGCACCATGGGCGCCGCTTCTATAAGCCCCTCTGGCTCCGCGGGCACGGCGGGCGTGCTGCGCGTGGAGCTACTGGCCGCGCGCAACCTGCCGCCGGCCGTGCTGGGCTCGCTGCTCGCGTGGACGCCGAGCTACTCGAGCGCCTTCGCCGTCTGCTCGCTGCGCGGCCGGCGCTTCGCCTCGCGCGTCGTCGAGCGCGAGCTCAACCCGACGTGGAAGCAGGCGGGCGCGCTGCCCGTGCCGCTGCCCTCGGAGCAGGACGTGCTGCAGACCGTGGGCTTCCCGGGCGGCGGCGGCCGGCGGCCCCTGAGCGACGCCAGCCCCAGCAACAACAGCAGCAACAGCAAGAGGAAGGCGGCGGACGAGGAAGAGCCGCTCCCGTACCACCCGTGCGCGCCCGAGCTGCTGGTCGAGGTCTTCCACCGGCCGGAGCGCCAGCCGTCGTCGCCCTCGGCTAGTATCGACGCCAACGCCTCGTCCGCCGAGCCCAACGAGGTCGCGCCGGGGGACAAGCGCATCGGCGTGGTGGTCGTGCCGCTGCTGCCGTGCCTGCTCTCGGCTTCGTCCAGCCATCGCGCGTGGTTCTCGCTAGCCGAGCCCAACGAAGACGGCCACGGCCACGGCCACGGTCACGGCCCGCAACGAGACGCCGGGCAGATCCAGCTGGCGCTCAACTACGACGCGGGTGGGGACCGGGGCAACGACGCGCTGGAGCCCAGGAAAGGAGACGTCGTGCGGCTCGCGGGCTTCGGCGGGGCCGAGTACTACTCCAAGCTGCTGCCGCCCACGGCGCGGCTGGAGGTCGTCGAGGTCTTCCAGGACCAGATCCTGGTGCAGTGCAAGAGCCGCGAGGGCTGGACGCTCTCGTTCGAGCTACACCGCAACCTCGTGCACGTCGAGAAGCGGCCCTCGCGCCTGCGGGACGCCACCTCGTCGCTGCAGGGCCAGATGGTGCGCGCGCGCCACTCGCGCGTCTTCGCCTCGGGCGAGAAGCTCTGGCGCGCACTGCCGGACCTGCAGCGCGAGCAGCTCGCGCGCTCCTACGCCTTCGCGGCCTTCTCGGGCGCGGCCGTCACGCAGGCGGTCACCACCAGCGCGCACCAGACCATGACGCGCGGCCTGGGCGCCGGCGCCGCGGCGGTGCTCTCGACGACGACGCAGGCCTGCGCCAGCGTGCAGAGCGAGTTCGTGCGCGTCTACTGGAGCGTCGAGGGCGACGACGTGGGCGGCTCCGCCAAGGCCCGCGGGCGCATCGTGGCGGCGTTCACCTCCGCCGACCGCCTGGCGCTCGACGGGCAGGAGGACTACGAGGACGAGGATGAGGACGAGGCCGGCGCCACGGAGGAGAGCGACCAGGAGCAGCAGAGCGAGCAGGAGCAGGACGCGGACGTGCCCGAGCAGCTGCTGTGCCCGATCACGGGCTGCGCGATGGCGGACCCCGTGGTGGCGGCCGACGGGCACTCGTACGAGCGCGCCGCCATCGAGCAGTGGTTCGCCACCAGCGACCGATCGCCCATGACGGGCGCGCGCATGCCCACCACGCAGGTGTTCCCCAACGTCACGCTGCGCCAGCTGTCGGAGGAGGTGCGCGCCCGCCGCCACCGGCGCCCGTGAGCCTGGCGTGGTGGCTAGCGCTGGGCGTATTGGCGCCTGATTGTTGCTGGCGGCGCCGAGCGGAGGCGCTGCCCTGTATTTACAGCGTGAGGCCAAGGCCTGGCTTGCACCAGGTGTGCACTTCAATATACCGACTTTGAGTGTGACGTCAGTTGGCGTTCGTCATCCAGCCATGGCGTGCAGCGAGAACGCGATCGAGGCGCACCTGCTGGCGATCCGCGCGCGGACAGCCGAGACCGCGGCGCTTGCCCGAGCGCTGGAGGCGGGAAACGCGGCGCTTAGCCAGCGGAGCGCGGCGCTGGAGGCCGAGAACCGCGAGCTGAAGCGCGAGGCCAAGGCGCTGGGGGCGGATCGCCGCAGTGCCAACAGGGAAGCCGCGGCGGCCAGGAGCGAGGCGCAGGCGAGCAAGAAGGAGCTCCGAGAGGCCGGCGAGCAGCTGGAGGCGGCCAGGCGCGAGGTGCAGCGGCTGCAGCAGCAGATCGACGCGCTTCAAGGCGGCGGCAATCGTGAAGGCGGCGGCAATCGTGAAGGCGGCGACTCCGACCACGATGAAGGCTACGCTTTCCTAGAGGAGGACCGAGGCGACAATGACGAGCATGCTGCCAAGTGGACCTCCAGTCAACGAGCGAAACACCTACCACCACGATCACTCGCACAAGGGCTTGCCACACCACCGCCTCGCAAGAAACAGAAAGCAGTCCCGGACCCACGACACTCCACGATGTCGCCAACGTCGAAGCAGCAGATGCTTTCCGAAGACGCCGCAGTGGCGTTGATCTCGGGCCTGGAGAAGTCACAGCCGTGGAACGCGGTCTACGCCAAGAGCCCAAAGTTTTCACACACCTTTGACTACGCGGCGCTCGAAGACGAGGCCAAGGAAGCCATCGATTCACTGCTAGTATTCAAGTCCAAGTTTCGACGCGAGCTATGGGAGCAACTTCACTGGATCAACTTTCCGCGCGGTGGCGCCTTAGTGACCGTGGCAACGTCGTCTCAAGCAATCCGGCAACAGACTGCTAGGAGCAAGTGGAAGGAGTTCCAGAAGCTTATCAGCGCGACGATCACGAGTGGAATGCTACCTCCAGAGATCTGGGCCGAGCCATTTTTGTGGGTTTTGCGCGAAGAACCACTGCCGCTTCCATCGACATGTACCACTGCGACTAATATCGCTGACCTCGATATCAAGGAGCCGATGCGGAGCTATTATGTCCACTGCATCGATCAGCACCCATTCTACAAGTTCCCGAAGTTTGCTCTCCCGGGCCATATTGATGGGGTTGACGCAGTATCGAAAGGAATTTGAGTTGATGTTTGCGCGGTCGCGATCAATGAAATGCTATTGAGTGGGTGGTTGTGAAGCTTGTGTGAGCTTTGAGTTTGACAGATTGGTCACTTCACCAACAACCAAGCACATGGTCCGCTCAACACGAACAATTTTACTTCAGCTTTTCACGATGCAAGTGGGACGAGGCGATACGCCCCTGAACGTCAGTTGGTGGTCATTTGCCATCTCGCTGTCGGTCGAGCATGTCTAGTGACGACGCTGCAACGGGTTTGATCTCCCAAGGCTACTCAATCGCGACGTATCTGCAGGCCATCCGTATCGAGACTACGAAAAACGACACGAAGATCCAGGCCCTAGAGGCAGAGATTGCTACACTTCGCGCAGAAGCTGACGCACTGAGCGATGAGAACCAAGAGCTAAAGGTCAACGTTGAGGAGTTCATGAACCAGGCACAAACGTACACCGCGCAGGCTGGGTCGCTGGAGGAACAACTTCAAACTGTCATACAAGAGCTGGCAGCGAGCAGAAGCATGGGCGAGCAGTTGTCACGGTCTTTACCAGCATTGGCGGCACTCCAAGCCGAGTGCGAAAACGATGACAGCGGTGGCGATGCCAACAGTGGTTTCCACGAATACGATGGCGACAATGGGCGTGAAGAACAGAATGAAGTCAGTATTAAGGAAGTCAGTATTAAGGAAGTCCGAGATGGCGAAGAAGTTTACTACTCGAGTGAATGGATTCCGAGCCAACGGTCGGATCGCTCACCTCCACGACCACCCCTCCAAGCGTTTTGCACCCCTCCTCCTCGAAAGAGGCAGAAAGAAGCACCACAGGAACAGCGTCTTGTGATCTCACCAGCTCACAGAAGGCACCTGCTTTTTGGAGACGCTGCTGTCTCATTGACCTTAGCTCTCGAGAAATTACAGCCATGGAACGCGGTCTACGCCAAGAGCCCATCGTTTTCGCACTCGTTCAACTACGAGTCACTTGAAGAAGAGACCAAAGAGGTCATCTATTCTCTGCTAGTGTTCAAGTCGAAGTTTCGACGAGAGCTATGGGAGCAGCTTCACTGGATTAGATTTCCTACTGGTGGGGATCTCATCACTGGAGCTACGGCAGCTCGTGAGTCTCGCCACCAGACGGCTTTGACCAAGTGGAAGGAGGTCCAGGAAAAGCTAATCGCGCAAATTGTGACGAATCGTTTACCCAAGCATGTATGGGGCGAGCCCTTCTTTTGGATTTGGCGCACAAAACCAGTGACTATTCCCCTGACTTGCACGGCCGAGCATTCCGTCACAGCCTTGGACAAGAAGGAACCAATGCGGTGCTTTTACGTCGACTGCATCGGCAGTCACCCGTTCTACAAGAAGTGTGATTACTCTCGAAACTATTTGCTCCCGGTTGTTGACAAGACCGCTGAGCGCTTCATTTGAAGAATCTGGAGGCTTGAAAGGATAGGGTATATATTGCATGTGGGAAGTCGTACATATGTGGAGGTAGTGATCAATCGAGCGCACGGATTTGCGTCAACCTTTCTACTTATCCGTGCTAGTTCCTGGCGTAAAGTTTTGTCATCGGTCATCTTTCGCCGTCACACGACAAGTGCCGCGCGCGACAGGATTTGTTCTAATTAGATCGCATACCATTTAGAGATCATCAAGGGGAGTCAACGTTCGATTCACGAGACAAACAAGATTTGGAGGAGCTGTGGAAGTGCGTTATATTTTTTTCGTCCCGAGTATTTTCGGCTTTATGCGAAGATAGTATTGTGTCATCACAGCACTCGATCAGTTGCACCGAAGACACCATGGACAGCGCTCGCGGCAAGGTGAGAGCTTCATGATTGATAAAACAGCTCAAGCCTTGTTGCCAGAATCCCAACACAACCGAATGGCTTGACAGCGGCCCCACGTTTCCAAGCGTGGTATCCGATTGCTATTTGACGCCGGTGGCCGCTCCTCCAGGAGACTGGTATGTGTCGTTCGATTTGGATCATTCACAGGCGTGCATGGTAACTCAAAAAAAGTGTCTGATCTATGCAATTAGGATCTGGATCTCGACAATTTCTACAAGTCACGTATGCGACGGCGTACACAATTTGCGCAGGAGATCTCTACCTCACTTCAAACTGCAGGAATTGCTGTTGACAGTCCTGTAGCTCCTGTTATTTCCAACGAAGAAATGCAGCCAGCACGAAGCCGAGGCATGCTCATGACGCTGTCACCTGGCGAAGAGTATGAAAACTACCAAAAACTGAATGCAGCCATGATCAAGCTGAGTAATCCAACTTCAGTTTTATCCTCCCCGATGGCGTTTACTCCAAGTGAAGCAATTGATGAAGGTGAAGAGCACATGGGTGAAGCCCCCGCAGATTCCCAGGCGGTTGGGAGGCGGGGCAGTACTAGCCACAGTCGGCGCACAAGTCACAGTCGTCGTGGAAGTGGAATGCTCGTGAGTGATGGCTTTCAAGAAAGCTCAGGCGAAGACGATGATTTCATGGTCGGAGACGGCGTTAACAAAACTCCACTTGGTCCAACTGGAACCACAAAAGACCAACCGTGGGGAGCTCTAAAAGATTTTATGTCAGTGGCTACCACAATCCAGAGGCGCTTGAGTAAGACACATCAGCCAGCCATTGCCACCCCAGTGGTACCATCTATTGATACTGGAGCTGCTCTGCCTCCATTTGTTGGAACTACAATGCCAAGGGGCCGCCTTCATAGCCAACGTAGTATTCGCGGGCGCGAAAATCTCATTCACCCTGAGAACAAACATATGATTGATCCTCTTGGCAGGTCTCGGCTAATATGGGACGTCATCAGTATTTTTTTCATTCTATACAACGCTGTTGTCCTGCCGGTATTGCGTTGCTATTTTCAAAATGTGCTTGCTGAGTGCTGATTGCATTCATGGTTCGCACAGTTTGAGGCATCGTTCGTGTCATCTGCGCCAGATTCGGGATTCGAGACCTTCCTCGACATATTCTTCCTTGTTGATATAGTGCGTTTGCTGTTTACAATGGTTTCCACTACTGTATGTGTATGCTAACAATCTCGTTCATCTAGCTGGTGACGTTCAATACTGCTGTTGACCGCGATGGTTCTATTCGCTACGATCGCGCATTGGCTGCAACTTCATATGCTCGCAGCTGGTTTCTTATCGATCTGATTGCTGCCTTGCCATACTCATTCATCTTTGAGGGTACAAACACAAGCCCAAACATCAAACGGTCTGTCAAGTTGCTTCGTTTAATCCGGCTACTCCGATTGCTACGAGTTTCGCGTATCTTGCGACGAATTCAAAACGCTGTGTTTATTCGATCGACGCTTTCTGCGTTACTCAAGTACTGCCTCATGGTATTATTGCTTTCGCACTGGTTCAGCTGCGCCTTTCATGCAATTGGCGCTGCCAACCTAGATGAAGGGGAGCCCAACTGGATCACGGACCAGAAACTCCAAGACCCTCTTGGATCCAAGTGGGATCGCTACATTGCGGCGCTCTACTTTGCGTTTCAAACACTGTGAGTTCAGCATCAAGGTCTTGCTGTAAGAAATGGACTCATCTCACTTTGTGATGGCAGAGCAACAATCGGCTACGGAGATGTTGCGGGTGTAAGTGCAGACGAACGGCTATTTAGTATATTTGCAATGATTGCAGGTGGCGGTGTCTTTGCGTACGGTATCACGAATGTAGGTTGCGTCCTTATGAGTTGGACTGTAGTTTAGATGCGTCCTAATAGCGATGCATTGGATAGATTGTCGAGCTGGTCTCAAGCCTGACAATCCAAGAGACTCGATTCCGGCAGAAAATGGATGAGGTAAATGATTACATGAACGCTCGTGAGCTGCCGATCAAGCTGCGAATGGAGATCCGCGAATTTTACCACAACACACGGCAGTCACGGGAGAGCAAGCTGAATGCCGAGCATCAGATTCTGGGTGACTTGTCGTCCAAGCTACGCTCAAAAATTGCACTTAGCATTAACGATCAATTCCTGCGCAAATTTCCTTTTTTTACGGGGAGTGATCCAAACTTTCTCATGGAGCTCGCACTGAATATGCGAATGATTCACTTTGCGCCTTTGGAGGACGTGATTGTCGAAGGTGAAATTGGTCACGAGATGTTTTTCATTTTCCGTGGCGCCATTGAAGTACGCAAAGCCGACATACGTATCGGAATTTTGGGCGAAAACCAGTACTTTGGTGAGATGGCCATCCTGAACGCCGACTGCCGGCGCACAGCCACCGTGCGGACACTATGCTTTTGCGAACTCCGCATGCTGTCAAGGACGCGGTTTCTTGAAGCGCTGGCACTTTTTCCAACCATGCAAATCAAGATGGCACAGATTGCTCGGGGACGCGCAGCTCCGTTAGCTGCTTTAAAACCTAAGGGAAAAGCCAAAAACAGTATTTCACCGTCGCCTGACCAACTTAGTCAGTCTGATGAACCGAGTGGTGGAGATCTTCCTTTTCATTCGGCAAGCGGAAAGCCAGTAAGTCGCGCGTCTGTTAACAAGAGTGAGATCCATACCACTGCTATTGCAGCAGAGATCAATACAGATTTAACTACAGAGCCTATGGGCCCAGTCGAAGAAAGTGAAAACAAAGACACACTGCCAACACTTCCCCTCTCTTCGGCTACGCGGTGTAAATCGTTCGTTCGCGGGCTAAGCCAGCTAGAACTTGTTCACCAATACAACACCGAGTCGTTCCAGCCTGTTCGCTCTACTACGTCAGCTCGGCTCAACACGACGGTACATCGTGCATCGGGATCATCTACTGCGCTAGCAAACGTCGGTATTGGCCTCAGTGGAAGTTTAGGTGGTCCATCTAATGGGGGTGCAGGTGTGACACCCGCAATGACCTTGGCGATCGCAGAAATTGCATCACTTCTGGAAGAGTCTTCGCGCCAGCAGCTAGCGTTAACGCAGCAGATGACGAGCCTCAAAGCTCGACTCGACCGACATTTGGCCGTCTCGAGAAAGGAGAAGCGACCGAGATTTGATGAACGTCACGCCTCCATGAAATAACGCTTGTCACCAAATTACACGAATACAAGTTTTCACGTGTACGGGAAAGCCCTCTTGTTCGTTACGTCTCTGTCTCTAGCTCCACGAGCAGTAGTATCTGCTATGACGCTTTCAGGTGACACCCCTCAGAGCTAAATCATGTGGAAGAAAGGATATTTCTCTGAGTACTGCTCAAACGCCTTGCTCGCGTAGAACGGATGCTCGTCAATTTTGTCCACGTAAAAGCAGCGAGCTGGTTCACGTCGGTCCGCCATATTGATCTCCTCTAACGTTGTGCAATATATTGGTATCGGAATGACTTCTGCTGGAAAGGCCCAGATGAATGGCTCCATGAACACATTCTTACTTATCAATCCCTTGGTGATCAACAATCGACCGTCCGATTCAATCTGTGCCCAGTTGCTTCTTGCACGAGACTGTCTGCTTTCTCGACGAGTATTCTCTGTACGAAGACTCGTCCAGTCATTGCGTAGAGTGATCCAATGCTGGTTCTCCCAAAGCTCGCGCCGAAACTCCAAGGTGTATTGCATGACCCTCAGTACCCAGTGCTGTGCGTCGGGATGCAACGTGCTGAAGTCGAATGTGTGTGCATGACGCACGCGTTTATCGTAGAATACGTACCACGGTTTCTTCTCCTCGAGAGCTTGGATCAAGGATCCAGCCCAGGCTTCAGAACCACAGGCATCCATCCCGCGACGTTGTTTTTGCTGCCGACTTTTTTCAAGTGGCGAGCTGCTGCGCTTTCGACTGAGTGAACCGTTTTCGTCGTTCGCAGGTTGCCATTCTTCGCCATCTGTACTAACCACGATTTCACCAGCATCAAACTCAAATGCTGAGTCGTGTTGAGTGCCATCAAAGTCACGCGACATAGCTTTGGCCACCTCGAGCTTTTCGGTCAGGGTAGTGTTTCTCTCCTCCAGATCTCGGTTTCGAGCTGCCTGGTCTTCGAATTGGCGAATTAACATGTCTCGGTGACGCCCAACCTTTTCGAGCTGTTCCTTGAGCATCCGAATCTCTCTGCTTTGGGCTTTAGCATCGGTGACGAGTTGTTTGCGCTCCCGCACCATCTTCTTGAAGTGCACCTTAAGCTCGTCGAGCGCAGCATCCGTTGACGCAAGGATAGCCTTCGCGTTGTTGAGCTCGTCGCAGACCGCAACGAACCGCCCGTGCTCGATTTTGTCCACGTTGGCAACCTCTGCGCTCAACTGATCGATCTTGGCCCATAGCGCGTGCCAATGGCTCGCTTCTCCGGTAGATCGGGAGTTAACCGCTGCGTTTCCAATGGCTCGGTTCTCGGCAGCAGCCACTCTCGACGATCCTGCGTTGACACAATCACCTCCCGTGGCTTCCGTTCGGCTGCTCCTCCCAGCAGCGCTCATGAGCGTCCAAACTGCAATGGCTCGAGCCAACGGGAAAAGGATTGTTGCCGCGCCGCCCTCTTTGTCCAAGTGACTGAGTCGAGTTGTCGTGCTCAACTGCGACGTGGTGAACAAGCAGGAAAAGTTTCCATGCACAACATGGCTACATATCGACGGCACAACTCAGCGGTGCATATCGTGCGTTGGACCACTATCCACTGGTTCCTCCGCTGGTTCAAATGCTCGCAGTGAGCCTCCAATACTGCGTTGTACCTGGACTAACACCAACATTGATGTAAAACCCACAACAGCAAAGCACAGTCTCGCTATCTGTCGGTTGATTTCGTCGCGGGATCGCCGTAGAGTTCATGCGTGATTTCAATGTGAAAAATGGCATCAACACTTATGTGTTGCCAGCGACATTGGAGAGCACGCCGAGATATAGTCCTAAAACTTCTTTCGGCTTGCTCGCCCTTGCTATGAAAACGCCTGATGCACCCAGTGCACGAAAAGACGAGAAAACTGGAGTTTGATGACAGCATGAGCGAACGACAGAGGCCAAGAGGCCGTGTCCACAGGCGGTTGGGGCATCTCAAGCTTCACACGCAGCAGGTGTATCCGCATGGT
>JAASGX010001062.1:0-10147 GCA_023334415.1 Phytopythium chamaehyphon | reverse complement strand
GTCGATGAAGTACCGACATCAAGAGTGCAAACAGGGCTAGTTACACCGCCAAGACCCAGTTGTCCATCGTTCGTTAAAACCATTCGATAAGTCCCGCAATACCAATACATCGAGCTTGGAGCTGTTGCGTGTGCTGTACCACCTATAGAAACTTCCCAGGATGAAAAATTTGTGCCACCCATGACGATTGACGTTCGCCCCGTATTTGTGGAATAAGGATTGAATAGCTGAAGCATTGTGGATGCTCCTGTCAGATATATACCATTATAGGTTGATGTACCATTCAGCGTTAATTGGTAGCTGGAAGATGGGGTATCTGTATTTAACAGATATCTTGCGTCTTGAGTCATCATAATATTGTTAGAAGCAGCCCATGTACTAGTAGAGCTCGAATTACAGGCTATGTTTAGCATTGGCATATTAGTTTGATATTGCCAATAATTATTGCTACCACTTGCTAGCCAAGCGGGTGTATTGCCATACACACCTAAAAATTGATCGCAAGTAAATACATCATCAGCAATCACTGTGGTTTCGAATTGTTGCCATCTAAGCTTTAGCATATTTGTAGTTCCTCCTGAACTACTACCAACAGTACCAGTTCTAGAATAGAGACTAGCTACAGTTAAAGCTGGGCTTGCTCGCTGAATAGTAGCGCTATCAGAACCGATGGTTAATCCAGCGTCATCTGAATCTCTAAATATTGCATACGTCTCTTTATATTGAGTTCCCCCATAAAATTGAATCGAATTTGTTGAAACATTGCCAAGGCCAAATCTAATCCGGCCAGAGCTATTTAGAACAAGAGCTTTACTAGCTGTAGCTGAGCCATCAGTTATCCCATTAATCTTCAGTAAATCTGTTTCCAATAAAATGGTGGAACCTATTGTTAGATTGCCAGATATACTCAAGCTAGCAGCTGTAAGTGACCCCGTCAGTGATAAACTACCATTCATTTGTCCAGACGAATTTAGACTAAGTACTTTCCCATTTTGAGGAGTTCCAGCAACTGCTCCTGATATTAGGCTAAAGTCTAATAATGAACCCCCTTTATATAAATTTCCAGTTATATATAAATCCGACGCATAATTAATTCCATATTTCCGATTATATCGTAAGTCAGCATCCTCAAGTGTTAAGGTGTCGTATGGGTCAATCCAATCAGAGGGGTTGTATGTAATAGGAAAAAATGTACTTGGCAGCATTGCTATTATTTTTCAAACAAATAAGTATATATTAGTAATAATATAAACTTTGCATAAAAAGTTAAAAGACGTTTGCGTTACTACTTTTCTTGATTATGTCTCTTGTTCCTAATTATGGTTCGGCTCTCCCAAACGAGTTCAAAAATAAAGACTTCGGGATAAATGATAAACTTGGCATTCAAAAGCTATTCAGAGCAATCATCTTAGCACCTTCAGGTGGCGGCAAAACAAATCTAGTCTTTCATATCTTAAAAGAGTCGCCACACGTTTATACACATCTACATATTATCGCTAGAAATCCAGACCAAGAATTATATAATTACATCAAGGAGAAACTACAGGGATTTTGTACATTTTATGACCCAGAAAGCCCACCTAGCGTTGATGCAATACAAAAGACTAATGGATTACAACTCGTTATTATTGATGACTACAGTAACGATAGAAATCTTCAAAAAAATCTGTTTAGTCATTACTTCACAAGAGGACGACATAAGCTTCTAAGTACACTATTCCTTTCGCATTCATATTTCGCCACAGATAAGATGATACGATTAAATAGCGAATATGTAATGATATTGAAAGCAAACAGTAAGCGCGATTTACAGATGATTCTTAAAGATTTCGTACTTCCTGGGGTAACAGAGGAAGACATCTTTAGGGCCTATAAAGAAGCCACGAAGCATCGTGGGCAATTCTTATTCATTAATAGTCTTGATGGTCTCATGCGGCAAAATTTCAAAGGGCGTCAATTTGAAGAAAAAAAAGAAGGTCGCGAAGATTAAATATTTTTGATACATAAACAAAAATAATACTAATAATATACAAGCTAAATCATGAGTACTTCTACTATTATCTTTAACAAGAATAATTTAACATCTAATGGTTACAATAATCAACTCCGTTTTAACTTCACGGGTAGCTCTGTTAATTTTAAGAGCCAAGAATTAGCGATTTCTTCAATCCAACTCTATAACTCACAGTTCAACATTAACAGCTCAGTTTATAATAACAATACATTTACAATTCAGGTGCCAACTGCTGCTACGTACTCTAACATCAATATTGCTTTACCTAACGGATATTATGAATATTCTGATATATCTAACTATATTACTCAACAATTGATTAATGCTGGCGCATATCTAATTGATGCCTCCGGTAACAATGTTGTTTATGTCAAAGTATCTGCCAATGCAACATATTACTCTTGCCAGATAGATCTATTAGCAACCCCAACGTCACTGCCTATTGGATATACTCGTCCAAGCAGCGGCCTCTATAGTTCCGGCGGCTCTGGACTACCGACCGCTACAAATACACCCAAAATCATTGTATCAGGAAATTTTGCAACTGTTATTGGTTTCACTGCCGGAACCTATCCAAGCACCACTCAAACAATTAATCAGTCTTTTTTATCAAATACTACACCACAGATTAACCCCGTTTCAAGTTATCTAATTAGATGTAATATCGTGAATAATAAAGTGTCGCAACCACCAGATATTCTTACATCATTCTCTACACAGGGAACAAAGATTGGACAGCTGATTTCAGTGTCACCCCCCGAATATCAATGGGTTAGCGTTGCTGATGGCGCTTACAATAATATTACATTAACAATTACTGATCAGGATTTTAATTATCTCCGGTTTGAAGATCCATCTACTTTAATTACCCTATTATTGCGCGAAAGAAAGCGAGAATAATTTTAGAGATATTAATTTTTGGCTGATAATTTCTTTTTTTATAATATAGTTGTGGATAACTATGTTCCCCAATTTTAAATCTTTAGCTGATAAGCGCAATCAACGGAAGAAACTATTAGAGCAAATTGAGCGAGAACAAGAATTAGAACGCATTAAAAATGAAGCCTATTCTGTTACTGATTGGGCATCTGACCAAGCTAAGCTATTAGCACTTCAGCAAGTAGCTATCCAACCATCTACTAATACAATTACAACAAGCAGTGCTGTTGCACCCGCTGTTACTGTTGCTCCTACTGCTAATCCTACTTCTACTGTTGCTCCCGCAGTAGTACCTACTACAGATATTCAGCAACAAGCAAAGAAGCAAATAGAGGATATTTACAAACAGAATCCAATCCTGATTTCTAAAAAAATTAGTCCCATTAAATCAAGTGGGCTTCCAGACAATGATGTTTATATTGGGCTAGATGGCGACCTATTTAATATTAACACAGATCGACGTAGTCGCAAAGTAGACACAAATTTTGATTATGTACTTACATTAAACCATGTAAATGAGATAGCTATAAATGCATTAACAAATGTTGAAGAAAAAAGTGAGCCACCAAATACAGTAGCTACTGGGGATTCCTCAGAATTATTTAATAAAAATATGCTTTGAAGTCTATTAAAGACGAATGATTTCCCATTTAAGGTTATTCCGATGAGCAAACATTATCAAAATAAAGATACTAAAACATTTAAAGCAATTAATGGATATTATATCGATAAGGAGGGAAAGGTTCGTGATGATGCTACGGGGTCTGTAAATGATGTGGTTTCTCGACAGATGTCATGGACTAAAACCCTAGAAGCACTTCTTCGGAAACTAAACTCGGAGGGTATCGCCTTCAATTCGCAATATAAAGTTATCACCGCTAAGCCTAAAGAAGTAGATTTTAGTGGAGCACCAACATATTATCACGAAGCGAGTATGCCCACAGACGATCTAGAAGACAATGAAAATGATAAGTGGATGGGATTTAATGCTGAAAAGCTTTACGAGTCTAAAATTAAAGAGCTCTACAGATTAAATCCCTGGCTAGTTAAATACTACATTAGTCCAGTTCCGATTAATACTGCAATCTTTAAAGATGATACCTACTATCTGGGAGTTAAAGCGGAAATTTATAACACTAAACGAGAACGAAAACTAGCACCCGATACGGCCTATTCCAAGTCTATCTATAATAATGTAGATTGGAAAGCTACATTTGATCTAATTATCAAAGATTATCAACAGGGAGTATTTGACAACTACAATTTAATTGAGACTGAAAGTAAGATTATATATCCTAGAACAAATAATATTAGCTCATCTGATATTGAAAAATTCTCTAAGACTGAAATGGCCGGGCTGGGTTTTAGTAGTGGCCGTAGAGCAATTCTTAACAATGAACGATATAAGCTATCTGGAGAGCTTATGCTTGGAAATAAACACAGAAAGATCAGAAAAGAGTTAGAGCTGCTAAATCAATATCAGAAAAAATAACTTTGTTAAAAAAAATGAGTGATATAATATATATGAAGATGAAGACGATTCATATCCGATTCCCGAAATTAAATGGGAAAAGCTACAACCAAGTAGCAAAAGAGAATGAGATCAAATTAATTACTAAAGTTGAAAAGCTGATCCAAGAGCAACCGTTAAAAAAAAAAGACTATAGCTTTAAGGGGGGAATAGTTAAGAAACCAAAGACGTTTGTTTTAGAGTAAGTTGATGTATTTCTGATGTTTTTCTGAATTATTTAATTTTTCATATATTCTTTAATTCTTTCAATATAGATTACAATGTTCAATAATTATAAACAGGTAACGTGTGGTGCCCTTACCCCCGCACAGCAGCATAAATATGAAAAAACTGGCAAAGTAGCTTTAACAGCTGGTCAAGTTAAAGATAATACGCATTCTCTAACTCTTCATCCAGAATCATATAAGAAGTTTCAAAAATCAAAATTAGCTGGTAAAGGAGTAAACCTATCAGTAAGCCCCGGAGAGGTTGCTGCCGATCTAGCTACTGTTTCTCATTCAGGTGCTGGAATGCATGGGGGGAGTCTCTGGGGATGGCTTAAAAATAAAGCCTGGCCATGGCTTAAAAATAACTGGAGTATCATTAAGCCTGTTGTAAGTGCTGTTGCTGATGTTGCTATACCTGCGGCTGCTACTGCATTTGGAGCTCCTAGTGCTGGCGTTGCTGCACGTGCTGGCCTAAAACAACTCACTGGGGTTGGCATGGGTAAGGGCTCGGATGCAGCTAAAGCTAAGATGGCTCATCTACGTTCCCTTCGCGGTAAGAAGAAATCTACTGGGGGAAGCTTCATTCTTTCATAAATATATAATTTTCGTTTATTTTAAAGTTTAGTTATAATTATATATTCAGACAAAATGGATCAACTAACTAATTACTTGAATGATTTATTTACTAAAGCTAAGCAAAAGCCATTGACGATTAAGGGCCGTATTGCCTTCTTAAAATCTATTGCTATGCTGGTTGAGCCCGAACCGGTTGATTTGTCATTTCTGCGTCGCGAGAAAATAGTGCTAGCTAGAGTTCAAGATACTACAAATCTTTTAACTCAATATAATAGACTTTGCCATGTTGTTAAGGCTATCGAGCTTGATAAAAGTTCAGTATCTAAAAAAACCTTAAACAGATATACTTCTATGCTTAGACGGTTGAAACCGCAAAAGATTGCTATTGAGACTGACAACAGATTAACTGCCGATCAAAAAGCAAGATATCTAACTCTAGGACAGGTAAAAGCATTTCTTGAGAAGGCACTTGATGAATTATTTAACGAATATGGCTTTAAGCGACGATTAATTACTCAAGCTGATATTGAGTGTCTGAAAACAGTTACAAATAGAAAGGAGCTCAATATATATAATTTTGCGAAAAAGTTTCAACAATTAGCGATTATGGCATGCTATGTATACCAGCCTGCTATCCGCAATAATTTTGGATTGATGAAACCAACATTTCAAAAGAAAGTTGCGATAAAAGACACTGAATATAACTATTATTGGATAGATAAACGAAATAAAAAGACATACATAATTATGAACAACTATAAAAACGTAGCTTATATGGGTACTGGCTACATGCTTGAAGTTGATATACGGCTCCAAAATGTGCTAACAAACTGGTTAGAGCTACTACAATCTATATATCCCAGCTTCAATTACATCTTCTACTATAGTATCTCATCTGATGGAAAAATTAAGCACAGCGATAATCAAAGTACTATTGGCCGAACCATTCCACGCATTTTTGAAAAATATAGTGGGAAAGCGCTATCTATTAACGATTTACGCCACATTCATGAGAATGAAATCCAGAAATCAGATGAATATAAAAACGCTACTGTAGCACAACGCGAGAAGATGCATGCACAACTTTTGCATGGACATTTGACTGGCCTACGATATAATTTACTTTGGCATGAAGATTCAAAGTAAATCTTAACATATAATGACTTTTCTAGCTTCATTGAAGGTAGTGATAAAAGAGAGGATATCCTCTTTTTTGGCAAAAAAAGATATTCATTATCACTACAACATGAAGAAGAGGTATGCCAGGATAGATGTTATAATGAATATATAAGGCATAAGTATATAATATATCAAACAAAATAACTTTTATAAAGATGATGGTCTCTGGTGGGTTTCTGGTGGGTATTGGCAATGCTATTTTATCGAAAAAAGGCAGGTGATGCTATAATAGCCATTACATTATAGCAGAGATATTTTATCATTATAATTAATTAAAGAAATAATTTATATAGTATATAAATAAAGAATTGAAAACTAGTAATGAATAAACTTGCGAGTATGGGAGAAGATATGTTGGAAGCCTATAGAGCTTATCGTCGAGCTGATTATCAACTTCACCGGGATCGTTATATCCAACACAGTCAAAACTTTTACAATAAGAATAAGGAGAAATATCAAGCGTACGGTCGAGAGTACTATCATAAAAAAAATAGTGAAACTCCTCTAATAACCTGCGAATGCGGCAAGCCCATTAAGCCCACAAGTCTGTCTCATCACAAAAAATCTAAATTTCATCAAAGATATATTCAAGAGAAGACAAAACTTGAACAAGCAAATGTACAACAAAAACGTTAATAGTGCTCAGAAACATAGCCTTCCACTCTATTTTTTTTGCCTAATTTATGACGTAGCGATTATAACTTGATGGTTATTTAAAGATTTTATACATATATAAGTATATAAATAAGTAAATAGAAGATACAAAAAAAGTATCTTTGAGCAAGTATATAAAATCAACTGGTATATATAATAGTTGCTATTTTTCTTCAAATAAAAGTATTTTAATAATGCAGTGCGTTGCTATCATCAGATCTGGCTCTCAGTGCCCCAAGAAGGCCCGCGTTAAAAATTTCAATGGTTATTGCTCTGGACATCAAAAACTTGTTATCAAGGATGAAAGCTCTGACGCGTTATCGGTGACTGTTTCAACAGTAGATACTGGCTCAACTATTTCTGATAATAGCAGTGATAATTCAAAATTCTCATTGTTTGAGCACTTATTTGGCCTCTCCGATGGATATGTTAATATTAATAATCTTCTAGAGTTGAAGCAGAAAAACTATAGCGAGCTCTTTGATTACAATAAATTGGCATTTATTCTTAACAATATCAATGATATCAAGCGTTTATATCGTGAAGATGCCCGTAACCAGGTAGCTTTAGATAAATACTTCGCCAATTCAATTCTGTATAAGTCTAAAGAGCATAAGGGGCTGCGAACTGGATTGTTGAATTGTATGTATGAACAGGCAAACACTGGATTATACGGACGATATCAAGCTAAAGGTTCACTGAGTGGGCAGGGTATGGTGCGTGAGGTTCGTCATACCATCTTTGAGGATTATTATATTGATATTGATATGGATAATTGCCATCCTGTAATTACAAAGTGGCTTTGTGAAAATATGAATATTGAGTGCGATAATCTTTCTCATTACATTATTAACCGTGAAGTTATCTTCCGTGAGTTAATGGAGTTAAATAAGGGAAAGACACGAGAGAGCTTTAAACGCGCATTCTTAAAGATGTCTTATGGCAATGGAGATAAATCATTTGAAGAGGATTTCCCAATCAAAAGCGAGTTTATTATAAATTATCGTAGAGAGATTAAAGAAATTCAAAAGCAAATCAGTTTGAAGCTAAAGACTTTTTCGGGTCTGAATAAAGAGCGACGTATTAAAAATAATAAGAAATATAATTACGCTGGAAGCACTCTATCTCATATTTGCCAGCTTGTTGAAAATCAGCTATTACTAATGGTCTATAATAAGCTCTCTGAATATATTGATGAAAAAGAGATGATTGACAGTATTTTATGCTTTGATGGCATTATGGTTAAAAAGTCTGTATTTAATCCTGAATTTTTAGATATCTGCCAAGACATGTTTAGAGCAGTGGGCATTGACATGAAAATGTCAGTGAAGACGATGAAGCCGCTGAAATTACTGGAGATGGGCTATAAAGCTGGTATCAAATATGAATATTCAAAAGCTGAAGATGTTGAAACATACTCAATGTTTAACAAGTATCCACAGATGTTTAATGTACTGACAGATGTTGCTGCTGCCGAGATGTTTGTACAGCATTTTAAAGACTTTATTATTGTTGAGGGTAGAGTATATGAATTCAATGGAGTTTATTGGAAGGAAGCTTTACAAAGCGCGCTAATTAATTCTTTTAAAATTATTTGCTCAGAAATGAAAGAGTATGTTAAAACATTACAATCTGATGGGGCGTCGGAGAATTTAATTAAGCTAATTAATGGAAATATTAATAAGCTAGAGTCTATCCCAGCGTTAAATGCAATTTACGCGGCCATTAAGAATATTATTGAAAAAGATAAATGCATCTTTGATAATAACCCATATCTAGTCTGCTTCAGTAACGGCATTTACGATTTAAATACAATGTGTCTTCGGGATGGAAGACGTGAGGACTATATTTCTATGAGCACTGGATTTGATTTTGATGACTCGGTTGATACAACGGAATTTGATAAATGGTTTAATCAAATTATGCCTAGTGAAGCTGAACGAAATGTTCTTATTAAATGCTTAGCATCTGGTATTTATGGCTTCTCTATGCCGTATTTCATCATCTTAACTGGACAGGGTAGAAACGGTAAAGACACGTTAATTAACTTTGTAAGAAAAGCACTTGGTGATTATTACTATAAATTAGGAAACACAGCTATTGTTGATGAAGTTAGGGGGGATCTGAATGTATCAATTGCCAATATGAATAGAAAACGATTTGTTGTAACAAGTGAGCCTTCTAAGCTAAAGACAATTAAAACTAGCATGATTAAGGAACTTACTGGCAGTGAGCAAGTCTCATTTAGAGGTTTGTATAGTTCATCAACGCAAATTAATCTGAGTTGTTCATTATTCATGATGTGCAATGACATGCCACTATTAGATGCTGTAGATGCAGCGATCGCTTCACGTTTAATCATTATTCCCTTTAACTCATTATTTAAAAACAGAGATTTCATTGAAGATAATGGTCTTGAATTTGGTGACGAGTCTAATATTTATGAATGCGACCGTAAATATGAGACCCCAGAAGTCATCAATGCATTCAAAATGCCATTAATGAAGATGTTATTAAATGGATATGTTGATTTGAAAAAAGATAAATTCAAGATTCAAGATTTGCCAGAAAGCATTAAAAGATTATCATATTCATATATGACTGAGTCAGACCCGTTTATGTCATGGTTTCATGACAGATGGGTTAAGACCACCGATAAAACAACATATATCAAGGCTAAAGAGATGTTCGAAGAATACAAACGGGACTACTTATATGACAATTTATCTAAGGCTGATAAGAGAAAGCAGAATTACTCGTGGTTTAGAGATATGCTCTCTCATCATCATACACTTAAATTATTTTATCATGAACGGAAACAAATTGACGGTGTACGTGTGGGAAACCTTTTAATTGGCTTTAAGCCTCGCGATGACGATGTAGATGACGATGAGTAGATATAGTGATGCAGTTGTGGATGTTTGCTATGCTCGGTTTAGAGATGCTGTAAGCTTGATATATGTGGGTGGCAAAAAATTGCCATGGTGGCAAAAAAATGCCCCAAAAAAAGCTAGTTCCTATAGAGTAGTATAAAAATCTCTTTTTTTT